>CAJVPV010000072.1:0-31235 GCA_910591835.1 Acaulospora morrowiae
TTATATATTCTAGATTGGTGTTGTGTAGTTGGAATTGGTGTATTTTTTAGGAAGGTCAGAGTGTTGAGGAATAGTGAGAAGTTTGGTTTGAAAGTTTGTTATGCTCTTTGTGAAAAAATTATTTCTGTGGATCATATAGTTTTGTTGATTTGTTTAAAAAAGTATCTTGTTGGTGGGATAGGGATATTGTTTAGGTTTTTAAGTGTATATTGCATTGGTAATGGATCGATTATGTTGATTTGTGGAAGTTGAGAGTTTAATGATTGTGTTTTTGATATGATGAAGGTAGGTTTATAAAAGGTGTGAGAGATCCGGAGAGTTTGAAGAATGTTATGTATATTTGTGATTGTATTGAAGTATAGGACTTTGCACCTTTTCCTGTGATTGGCAGGCGGTGAAGCGAAGATGTTGTTGTTTAGTTTTGGATATTTGGAGAAGAAAATATAGTCTCTGGATTCGTTAGAGAGGAGAATGATTATTATTGTATACAGAAGTGAGAGGAGAGGAAAAATTAATATTAAAATTTTTATTAAAATTTTAAATACATATATAAACAAATTTGTTTATATTATAATTTAAGAAATAATAAGTAAATAAAGTTAAAAGTCATATTAAATTACAAAATTCGAAATATTATAAAATTATTAATATTTTAAAAAATAAAATAAAAATTAAATTTAAGTTTATTAATTAATAATATTTCTTGAATAATATTTAAAGATTATATATAATATTTATTTTGAAAATTTTCAGAAGTTTTGAAAAATTTCTAGATAATAATTTGTATAAACTAATTAAATTTACAACAAGAAGAATTGTAATATAGGATTTATTTTATAAAAATTTATTAATAAAATATTATATTATTTATATATAGTATATAAAATTTAATAGTATATATTATATTAATTTTTTTATATTTTAATATTTAACAAGTATTTGATTTAATATTATACAAAAACTTAGACCTATTTTTTCTTAAAACTTATTTTAACAATAAAAATTTTATAGTTTTATATCAAACAAATATTTTATTAACCTTAACCTTCAATTATTTTATATTATCTTTGTATTATCTTTGAAACAGTTAAATAGATAATATTAAGTTTTGAATATTTATTATTAAAATAAATAATATTATTTTAATATTTTGTGTTGTAATAATTTTTACATATTAATATGTTTCTTTATAAAAAAAATTATTAACTATATAATAATAATAAAATATTACTAGTCAATTAATATACAATATTTTTATATAAAAGTATATATAATATAAACATTTTTTAAAATTATATTTTTATTTCTTTATAAATTGTATTGATTTTATAAAATAATAATTTTATAAGAAATTGTTCCTTTATAAAAAGTTTTTTATAGAAAGTTGACTGTATATTAATAGAATTTATACAATATTAGCATATTTTAAACTTATTTTACTATAGAATTTTATCTTAAACAAAAAGAAAAATAAGAATAAAAAAAAAGAAGAAAGTTTCTTAACAAAGTAAAAATAAGTAAAAAAGTGTTTTTTTTTTATTGTTAAATTTTGTAAATTTTTTATTAACAAATACTGTATTTTTTAATTGTAAATATTTTATTGATAAAAAAATTTTTTTGTTAAATATTATATTTTTATTATCAAATTGTTATATATTTTTTAAATATCAAGTAACATAAATTGAATTAAACAATAAATTTAATTAACTGTAATTTGACCTAATTTGAACTGGTGTTAGAATAGTTGATAAATATTTTTTGTATATAGTTGCATAAAAAAACAGTTTTATGTTATTGAAGCGTGTAAAACTTTGAAAATTAATATTTGAAAAAAATTTTTTTTTGTAAAATATAAATTTTTGATTGCATATATGAATAAAGATTTGGATACTGTGTATAGTAGTATTTTCATGTAACAAATTTTCAGCCACGTATAAATACTACTATATTACAAATATACAGTATATTTCGTGTCGTATTTTCGATTCTTTTTTTTTTAAAAAAATGTCGGAATACTTCTCCAAAGCAGCTGCATTTGCACAAAATGCGGCAAAGCTATCGAAGAAGATGTCCGAGGGGCTTGTAGAGAATGCGCGTGAATTTGGACTGGAAGCTACATCCTCGAGACATTATTTCGACACTTCGGAGGAAAAAATGCGTGATATCAAAAGACAGCTAGACTCCAGACACGATCGCGAAAAAATGGACGGATTGAAAAGACTGATCGCGGTAAGCAAAAAGTATTAATTGAGTTAGCATTGGAATTGAATTTTGAACAATAATTATATAACCAACCAATTTAATTGAAATAGATGATATCAAAAGGCCGTGATGTTTCAGAATTTTTTCCTGATGTCGTAAAAAATGTGGCATCGCAGAACCTTGAAATACGAAAACTTGTATACATTTATTTATTGCGGTATGCTGAACAAGAACCTGATCTCGCATTATTGTCAATCAACACATTCCAAAGAGACTTGACAGATCAGAACCAGTTGATACGAGCAATGGCCTTACGAGTGATGTCTGGAATTAGGGTTCCGGTCATTAGCCCAATAGTGTTATTGGCAATAAAAAAGTGTGTGACAGATTTATCGGCGTACGTAAGGAAGACAGCAGCTCATGCCATTCCGAAATGTTATAGGTAAAAAGTTAAACATCCTATGAGAAATTTGCATTATATATTCAGTAGTTGACTTATTTTTTGTGTTTAGTCTTGATCCATCGCAGAAAGATGCATTGGTTGATATCATTACTACGCTTCTCAATGATAATTCGCCTTTTACAATTGGTAGCGTTATAATGGCATTCGACGAAGTGTGTCCTCAAAGATTTGATTTAATTCACCCGCACTATCGTAAACTGTGCAAGATGTTAATTGATACAGATGAATGGGGACAAATAGCCATTATTAGTCTTTTGCTACGATATGCGAGGTATTGATGATCTTGAATTGTTTTTCTTTAGTATCAAAACATGAATTCAAAATATTTTGCATACGCAGGACCCAGTTTTTGAATCCAAATCCAAATTCTAATGTAGGCGAAATAATTAAAATATTAATTTAACAATACAATATTCAAGTCTTATTAAAAGGTGATTATCATTCTAGAACGAACGCACCGTTCCGAAGAAAAAATCTAAAGATTTTTATTCAGACGAGGAAGACTCAAACGACTCTGATGATTCTCTGGATGAATCATTCTCGCTTGACCCCGACCATGAGCTTTTATTAAATTCATGCATACCTCTGTTACAAAGCAGGAATAGCTCTGTAAGTCTATATGATCAAATTATAATTTATAATGAATGTTCTACATACATATTTTAACATAACCTTGATCAAATAGGTTGTGCTTGCTGTCGCTAAAGTTTTCTATCATCTGGCACCGTCTTCGGAAGCTTACAAATTAGGAAAACCTTTAGTGAGGTTGTTACATAGCCATAGAGAAACACAATATGTAGTACTAGCGAATATTGCTACAATGGCAACACAGAGGCCGGTGCGTATTCGTTTCTTGTTTTTTTTTAAATATAAATGGTTTAATCGAATGTGATGTAATATATTGAATAATAGGTTTTAAAATATTCGCGTCATTAGTCTCTTTTTGAACCCCACCTTCAACAATTTTTTGTTAGATCGACAGACCCTGTATTCATACGCGACTTGAAAATGGAGATTATGACATTGATTGCAACTGAGAGTAACATAACAGGATTGCTGAGAGAACTTCAGGTTTTCGCGTGACTTTACTTCTCATTGAACTCGCCAATGTAATATTTATACCTCAATTATTTATTTTTAAGGAATATGTAAAAAGTCCAAACAAAGATTTCGCTACTTCCGCAATACAAGCCATTGGTCGTTGTGCAATAGGAATGCCGGAAATGGCTGAGAGTTGTCTGAACGGCTTGATGAAATTACTTTGGAGTAAAAATGGTAATTTTATTTAGTCGAAGATCGTACATATTAGCTTAACCATACTTAAATAAAATTTTACTGTTAATTCAGATGCAGTTGTTGCAGAGTCGGTTGTGGTCATTAAGAGACTACTGCAATTAAGACCTCAGGACAATGTAGATATGATAATGCAATTAGCAAAGTCGCTGGATCAGATTACAGTTCCTATGGCGCGTGCAAGTATATTTTGGCTTGTGGGTCAATATTCGCAAAATCTTGAGAAAGTAGCACCAGATGTTCTCAGGAAAGCTGCAAAAACTTTTACAACAGAAGCCGATGTTGTGAAATTACAGATTATTAACCTTGGCGCAAAGTTATTGTCACTGCATCCGACAGATCACACCATTAATCTTATTACACAATACGTTCTCAATCTTGCACGATATGATCTGAACTACGATATCAGGGACCGCGCGAGATTTCTCAGGGGCCTTGTCTTGATAAATGGAAAAAAGGAGAACACGGGCGAAAATGTAGAAATAATGGAGACTTCGCAGTCTACAGAGGCCAATATTATTTTAACTGATAGTTTGAAACGGATACTTTTATGCGAGAAAGATGCACCTTCTGAAGAAAGCCCTTCTGCAGGTACGTTATATTTTAGAATGTATATTATTATTCTTAAAAGTATTCTCGAAATTTATTTTCGCATCTTCAGGTCGAGATCGATTCACCATAGGATCAATGGCCCTCGTCCTAAATCACTCTATTCCTGGATACGAACCATTACCCGATTGGCCAACTGAAAAACCGGACGGATCTCTACGTGACAACTTGGTAAACTTAAATTATCTTGCTTTGTAAAACTTCCAGCCTACGATATTAAATAATATTTATGGTTAAATATAGGATGAAACATGGAACCGTAGTCAGTCTATAAAAGGATTTGGAAGTGAATATATTGGAAATTATGCTCGGTCATCCACCTTTGAGGGATCATTTACAAAAAAACGAAAGGATGAATATGATCTCAACCGATTTTATGATTCTGAAGAGTCGTCTTCTGGAGAAAGAGAGGAATCTTCAGGTGAATATCAGTTTTAATTCAATCCTTCCATAACTAAATTTTCATTTCAATAATATTAATTATTTTTTCATACATTAAATGTCTGTTAGCTCTTCAATACCACTCATTTGGAGATGAAACTTCGGAGAGTGGAGAAGAGACAAGCGACGAAGATGTTGCGAGTGATTCCGAAGAAGAAGATGAAAGCTCTGAAGAAGAGGAAGTGACTGAAGAAGAATCCGAGGAGGAAGATGAGGATGAAGACGAAGAACAAGAGGAAGTTGAAAATATACAGAGAAAAGGAAAATCGCGTGATATATCGAAATGATATATAAATCCATTTTATTTAGTCGATACATATCCTTCACTTCTATCTATTAAGTTGCATTGTAAACCATTCAAAGACATTTATAGAATTGTATTAGAGTCGGTGTTGAATATATATGTAATTTCTCGCAAAGTTTTTAATATAATAATGTATCGCAACCAATTTACAGTAATTGAATTAATTATACATCCGTTATGTGAATTAAAAAGACAGGTATTTTATTCTGAACTCTTCTGATTGTGCTGTTAAACTTTAGCTTCCTCTTCATCGAGCTCGATATCTGGCAACGGAAAATTTAAAATAGCCGCTACACCGGTAAGTTGGTTAAGTTCTATTAATTAACGAAATAAGTATTCGAGTATATTGGAAACTGGAAAGTCGATTATATGATTAAATTTATGCTTACGCTCTCCCGAAAAATGTAAACTCGAAAATATCAGCACTTTACCGCCTGTAGAACGTACAGATTCGACAAGCTGGACATATTTCCTACGAGTAGGAATATCTGCAGATCTAAATATATATATATAATATTAGTCATGAAAATAATTTATCCCTTGTTATATCTGTCAATACCTGAAAAGCTCATCCGAAAGAAGCAACGTCCCAATAGCTCCTCTTTCTTCTGCCTTTTTGACATGGTCCCAACCATAAAAGGCTCGATCTGAATCTTCGTTTAACATCTTGTAGAATTTTTCTAGAGCTATAACTTCTCGTGCGTATTTAGTGTCAGATAGTTGACCTTGTATGTTTGCATCTTGCAAAACTTCTTGTAGTGCATGTTTATGCCCCGAAGAACAGTGAATTAATATAAATTTTGACTTATTTTCAAGAAGTTGTTTAATGTCATTTTTCTGGTCAAAATTTAGAATTAGTGACGGTCAATCATAATTTCTCAATAAAATATACGAAAATTATTAAATACCACGGCCTCTTCAAAAATATATTTATAAAGTTGATCCTAATATTTCATGATAAAATTTTTAAGAATTCCTTAAAGATCATTGCTGATAATATACAATCTATCTTACCTTGACAAAACCAGGACTGGCGCAAATGACAACTTTGACTATTTCAAAATTTACATGAAGTAAAATTGCTTGCATGACTTGTTCATAAAACTTTTGAAGTCCCTTTATTAATGTCGTTAATAAAAAATTAATATGGTAATAAGGAACATTATAATTAACGATGGTACATCACCAACACACCTTCTCATAATTTGTCACCGATCCCTTGCGTTTCTTGGGGATAGGATGTTCAATTCTTTGCCGTACAATAGTCATGTTCTGGGTGACCAAACATATATTTGCTAGACCTGCACGCCAAATTGCAATCAGACACAAAGAAATTCCAAAAATAATTTAATTTAAGACGTACCCTCTTGAAGGACAATAGCAGCTACGTCGGCCTGCCTGGTGATATCACAAGCTTCTTCGACACGTTCAAGCGCAATAATATCCCATTCTTGTTTAGTAAGCGTAAAATTTCGATTCAATTCAAGATCGATCGTATGATATGTGCCCATCTGTAATAAGAGTTAAATTTAGTCCAAATAAAATACTGATCACAATGCCAAAGGACATACCTTGACATATTTATTTTCACCAATAACCTTCCCTCGAATTCTTAATAATCCTCCTTGTGGGTCAAAGTCAATTTTTTCCACCGTTATGCTCAAAGTAAGTTTTATTCTTCGTGAATCCACGGAACCGGTTGTACTTTCATTCTGAATACGCCTAAACAAATGAATGTCTTAATGGAATGTGTACAGAACGAGTGTTAGCGACTAATTTTACCGTATAGTTGACGCCTTAAGTTCATCCCCTGGGGAAATAAGATTATAAACGTGCCACATGTCTTCCAAATGCTCAGGGTAAAGGGTAATAGAGCCCTAAATTTATGGTTATGATTTATGTGGATCTATTATACAAAGCTAATCTTACAAACTAAAATTCTTACCGAGCGATCCCTTTCGATATTTCTTCTAACTAATCTCATGTTTAAAGTTGATTATATAAATTTATGTTGTCTGTAGGAAAGAAACAGAGTTGAGATTTTCACCAGATCTGAATATAGAAATGTTTTAATTAAAAAAAAAATCGATCATATTTCCAAAATCAGTTTAGCACAATACTTTACATACTGTATATGTATATATAAGTTTTACAGTAATGGCTTTTTCATTTATAAAAAATTATTTTATGAAAAAAATTTTTTATTAGAATTAATTATATATGATTTTATTATTTTAGTAATCAAAATTCTATCTTTAATTCAAAATATTATAAATTGTATTACAGAATATACAGTATATGTCAAATAATTATACAATATAATCTTACTAAATTATTCAATACAATATTATATACAGTTTATTTTTATTATAACAGACATCATTAAATCAGATTCGTTATTATAGTGGAGCAATAGTCTAAAACAAATTTAATTTATTATTATTATATTATATAACATTATAATGAATATTTGATATAATAAAAGTATTTTTTCAACTTAACAAATCCATTATAACAAGGATAAACTGTATATGGTATAAATTATTTTATTGTTAACTTAATTTTTAAAATTCTTAAAAACAATTATGTATATTATAATTCAATTATTTATATATTTTAATAGTAACTTAATTAATTATATCAAATAATTGTATTAATTGTATTAAAGATTTACAAATTTTTGTATATATATAATAAAATCAAAAAAATATAATATTTTTCTTTTCTGATATATAATATTTATTACTAAAATAAATATTTCAAAAATAAATTATAAAATAAAAATCAAAATATCAACTTATATTTTAAATATTAATATCATTATATAATATAAAGTTTATAAGTATTATATATAAATTAATTAATTTAATTTACAAATTTTTAAAAAAAATACAAAAATTTTAAATAGTTTTTTCAATATAACAAATCTAAAAATTAATTCAATCAAATTAATTATATTTATTATTAAGAATTTTAATTATTTGATTTAATTCAATTTTTAATTTTTAGATTTATATTAAATTTAATATATAAATTATAATCTACTATTATTTTTAATAATGTTTTGAATTTCATATAAATTTATACAAGTCTGTTTGATTCTAATTTTCAGAATTATACTTATTATTAACAATACAAAATAATCTATTATTAATTTTTAAAAAAATTCAATTCAAATACAAAATAAAAATTTTAAACATATAAATAACAAGTATAGATTTAAAAAATTTTAAAAATAAAAAATTTTTAATTAAATATATATACTGTATATAACAAAATATAATATATATATTATTAATTAAGTATTTATATTGTTACAAAAAAATAATAATTGACAATATAGCTTAAAATTTAAGGAATAATAATTATGTATTACAGAAATTACAAAAATAGATAATTAACTTTCAATTTTATTATTTTTATTATTTTATTATTTATGATTTTTTTATTTTATTATTATTTTTTTTAATTAGTTAAAGATATAATATATAAGAGTTTATTTTTTTTTTGTTTTTTTTAAGAACTAAAATACAATATATATATAAATTTTATTGTCAAATTAGTAAAAATTACTATTATTTATATATAAATAGTCTATTAACTTCTTTTGAATGAGAGATTTTCTCTAGTAAATAAATATATTTCTTTATTTGATTTGTATATATCAAGATATATATTATGAAAGAAACAATATTTTTATTTACAAAATATAAAAAGTTAAATGCTAGCTTGCCTACTTTACAATATTTAATTAATATTAAAAAAAATTTCAAAAACAATATTAAAGTATTGGATAAAGAAGTAATGCCTATACCTATCTACTTAACAAATTTTATAAATCTTTTAAATTTTAAAAGTAAAATATAAAAGAGAAAACAATAAATAAAAATATATACAATAATGAAATAATTAGGGTTGAAATTAAATCAAATAAATAATAAAATTTTTAATAATAAAAGTTATATTTCCAAAATAATCTCTTGTCTAACTATAAAAACTGGAGTTTACTAAATTCCTTAATTATTTATATATTATATACTTTAATAACAAAAAAATTATAGTATTGTTAATGTTATTTGAAGTTATTATTATTATTATTATTATTATATTGATAAACTAATTTAAATAGATTTTATTTTTACTTTGTTATTTTAACAAAATCTGATTGGATAATTGAAAAGTATTGATTATTTAAAAAAGATAAACTGATATAAAGTCCGTCATATCAATTTTGAAATATGGATTTTTATCAAAGTTAAACCAAAAGTCTTTTATTAAATTTTTTTTTTTTTGATCTGTTTTTAGCTTACAATTATTAGAAAAATCAGAGATCCTATATTTATATAATCTAACTAAATTTAAATATTATTAAGAATTATTGGATATATAATATATGCAGAATATTTAATAAATCTATATATAAAGATAAATATTTATTTATTTTTTATAGATATTAAACCAAAAACATATGTTAGAAAATTTTAAAGTACTATTCACTATATTATTGACTTATAAATTTCAAATTAAACTATTTTTATTCTAATATAAATTAATACTATTTAATAAATACTATTTTCAATATTATTAATTTTTGTTAAATTAATATAACTATTTTGATTAGTTAGCTTTTTAAATATTAAGTAAATAGACTTATATTAAATAAAACTTATACAAAAAAAAATTTGTATTAATAGTTTAATTATATTTTTTAATTGCTTGTTAAGAGAAGATTATTATAGAAATTAACTTTAGTATTTTAATCATTATTATTAATCTTTAAAATATGTTATTAGTATAATATTGTACTACTGTTTTTATTATTTGTAAAATTAATGATTTTATTTGAATTCTAATTTAATTTTAAAAATTCTTACTAGATATATTTGATTTTAACAATTTTTATTTAAATTGTTATTATTTATAACTAATAACCTTTGTTTTTTCAATCCATATTTTAAATTCAAAAAATATTACTTTTGAAATAAGCTTTTAAACTCTAGTATAAGATAAATCAACTTAAGTTATTCTTTTTGAAATATATAATAAAACTTACTGTTTTAATTAAATTTAAATTAATAGAAATATTTTATATGATTATTAAAAAGATTAAAGACTTTATCTTTATGTAACTTATCTAAATTTGGTTGTAATTAAGAATTATTAAATATAATATATATAAGATATTTAGTAAACCCATATATAAAAATAAATATACATTTTGCTTTTTGTAAATATTGAACTAGAAACATGTATTTAAAAACTTGAAAGCATTATTTACTATGTTATTGATTCACAAATTGATAAATAATAAAATTTTATATTTATATTTAATTAATTTTAAAATACAATTATTAATTATAAAAAAATATATTTAAAATCTTGAATAATTAAAATTAAATCTTTTCAATTAGAATTATTTAATTTTTTTAAAATTATTTTTTTCAATTCTTATTAAAATACAATTTCATTATTTTCAATTTTTTATCAATTTAAAAAATCATAACTTAAATTTTGTTTTTATTTATCTTGTTTTTTTTTAAAAAAATATAATAAAAATCAAAATTATTTTAAAAAAAATATAAATCATGATTTATGAAATTTTATAATATTGTATATTATTTTCAAATTACTTTTTAATATTCTTTATTAATATCATTTATATAATAAAAACATAAGACAAAAACATGTTATGATTTATTTATTTTTTATAATATTGATATACCACTATTTATTTTAAATCAATTATTTTTTAAAATGTAATTAAGTATTTGATGTTAAATAGAAATTTTTAAAAAAACCAAAAAAAAAAATAGTGACAAAGAATTTTATTTAATTTTATATCTTATTTAAATAATATAATGTATTATAAATTTTTTTTAAAAAGATATTTTATAATATTTAATTTATTTATAAAGATTTAATTATTTTATATAATACATGACTTGCATATATAGTATAAATAATATGGGTTTTATTGTTGAAATAAACAAATAACAAAAAATTTATTATATTGAATTATTTAAATAAATATTTAAATAAAAATAATTCCAAAAACTTTTATTTTATTTATATGATTAAAATATAGTGAAATTCTACTTTCCATTAAAATTTACCAATGGACATGTAGATTTTTCCTTAGAATATGTATAATATGCAATTTTATAGTAATTACAATTTGTCAGGAGTGGGGAGAAAAAATTATTCATTATTGTATGTAATTTATGAGATGAAATGTAATGTGCCATTGAAATTTGATTTTTATAACTGAAACATGGCATTTGTGATTGGTTTAGCATTTAACATTCATACATCATCATTATTTCTGTTCCTCAAACATCTTTCTGATCATCTCCGTGGGATAAGACTTTGGTCGTTCGATGGGGAATCCTCTATTTAAATTGAAACAGGTTTGGAGTGCGTCAACTTCACGTCTTTTGCTAGATAAAGTATATCACCAGGAGATTTGAAAATACTTACAAAGCTCGATCCCAAATTAATTGAGCCAAAACGCCTAAAGCTCTCGAAACGCCAAAAAGCACTGTGTAAAAGTTTTGTTCAACTAATCCAAAGTGTTGTAATAATACACCAGAGTGCGCATCAACGTTGGGCCAAGGATTCTTTGTTTTACCATGTTCGAGTAGTACGTCAGGCACAATAGTATAGAGCTGTGACACAAGTTTGAAAAGTGGATCATTTGGGAGGTGTTTTAGTGCAAAGTCCCGTTGCGCTGTGTAACGTGGATCCTATGAATCAGACAATATTTTTAGGTGAATCACACCCGAGTAAATTTAAATGATCCAAAGTTGACAATGGTTTACCGTTTTTCGAAGAACCGCATGTCCGTAGCCCGGTATTACTTTACCGGATTTAAGCGTGTCCCATACATATTCTTTAACAACTTCATCACTCGGGGATTCGCCAACAGAATCCCTCAGTTGAAAAATCCAACGAACTACTTCTTGATTGGCAAGACTGAATATATATATATATATATTTTTTCAAAAAAAAAAAAAAAGTCCATTGCCAATAACACTATGTTAATGACATAAAAAACAAAAAAACGCGACTTTTACGAAAATGGTTACCCATGTAAAGGACCAGCCAATCCATTCAGAGCTGCAGAAAATGAAAGATAAGGGTCGGATAAAGCACTTGATACAAGTCTCTAGATGTTAACAGTCGATAGATATCTGGAATGAAATTAAGAAATAGTATAGATATATTTCGGACGTGTGAAACAAAA
The DNA here is from genome assembly GCA_910591835.1 of Acaulospora morrowiae. Classification (NCBI taxonomy): domain Eukaryota; kingdom Fungi; phylum Glomeromycota; class Glomeromycetes; order Diversisporales; family Acaulosporaceae; genus Acaulospora; species Acaulospora morrowiae. The sequence goes on from CAJVPV010000072.1 coordinate 12,556, forward strand.
ATAAACTTTACCGTGGTGTGGGCTGATACATTTCCTCCTTCGTGATCGGAGTGGATTGTGAGGTAAAGTCTCAACAATTCCACAAAATCTTTGTCACCGTCATACCCAAGAACTTTGGCCAAATTATAAGAGTAATCTTGATTGGGATCAATTGATGGTACCTTTCCATCCTTGTAAACATTTCTATAGATTCTACCGACAATATTGGGAAGCTTGGAAATTAAGTCCATGGAATCTTCGTATACATACTGCCAGTAAGATTTTTTTTCGACACCACTTTGATATGCTTTAGCAAAATTTGAATCGTGTTGTAATGCAATCACAGCCAATGAGAATTGAGACATCGGGTGTAAGGTGTTTGGACATCCATCAATCAGCTCTTCAACAAATGACGGAATAGCTGAACGAGCGGCCCAGTCGGCTGAAAGTGCTCGGACCTGTTCTTCTGTAGGGACCTCGCCAGTCAGCAGCAGCCAGAAGAGACCCTCCGGTAGAGGTTCCTTACCGCCTTCCGCTTTCGGAAGTTTTTCTCTACACTCGTCAATGGTAAGGTCACGGAACTCAATGCCTTCTTCGGGATCCAAAACAGATCCTTCCCAAACCAAACCCTTTATACCCCTCATACCACCATAGATCATATCGACCGTAACGTTTCCCATACTTTTTGTGCCATGTTCCTTCTTTACAAATTTGATCTCTTCCTGTTTTTCGGGAATTAATTCCTCAATGCGTTCTTTGAGAGTCTTTTGAGAGGTTGTTGAAGTGACATTAGATGATAAACGAGATTAATAAATAAAAAAATAATTGAGCACATGAATTGTGAAAGTGCCCGATTATCCATCCGATCGGATGAATATCACTAATCAAAAAAGGGATTTGACCAATTTCGAAGTGTTTTGTTTCAAAAAATAACCGAAAAAAAACTCACTTTTGGCCTCGAAGCATAAAATCTAGTACACGTGGCCGATAATGCTTTCCTCGGCAAGGGATTGCTCGCACTTATCTAGACAAAGGTAGAGGCAAATCAACAAAGTCACGCGTTAGGATCGAAACAGGACATTCGTGAACACTGATACGTGGATGTGTGCTTTAAACCTTTGGTAGACGATAAGAGATGCGAGAAAATGTTCGCAACAAGGACATGATATAAATTTCTAGATTTATGCGAGATGAAGGTTGGATTCGGTTTGCAGAATAGATCCCTATATATATACACACTGTGTATAGTGTGCATGTATTTTTTTTTTATTAAAAAAATTTTTTTTTTTTTTTTTTCTATAAAAATATGTATATTAATATTATAATCGGATGTCACCGGCATGAGAATTTACGGGTAGTATACGTATTTCGTAATCCATGTGTATATAGCACATGTAACTCGCGTGGACAAATATGTGATAAATTGGATGAACATGCTTACCCGAGATGAAACTTTGATGATGAAAACTCAGATCAGATCTAATTCATTCTAGCATATGTGCATGCATACATACTTAAACGATACCAATAATGGCTATGCACACCATATATGGTTAGTCATGTGTTCAAAGATAATGCAAACATCAATCATGACGTTTCCAACTTCATCTCAGATGACCAAAATCAATAAAACGTCGTACTACCTTTCTTGATTGCAATTCAAAATTCTGTTAAAACATAATGTCACAGAAAGGAAAGAACCAACAGGTTTTAAAAACACAGTCGATCGACACGGATCTTTACGACTCTACAGGAGAAAACCCCTTAGAAAAAGAAGACACGGAAAAGACTCGATCAATCGCCAAGAAACATTCAAAAAAAAAAAAGAGGGCAAGAGTTGAGCTTAGTGATAAAAAGGATGAAATTGAAAGAAAATTAGAAGCTTTGGTTTTTGGCGATGGGGAAATTGAAGAATCGGATAATGCGATCGGCGAGGGAAATGATCATAAAGAAAATCAGAAAAGGGATGAGATAACAGAAACCGAAAAAGAAGGCGAGATTGAGAATGTCAGCAGTAACTTTGGTGACGCAAGCGAATCGATAACGAAGCCTGTGAGTTCTTTTCAACTGCTAAAAAGTTCGAAAAAACAAGGAGAATAATTAAATTTCTGTTTAGATATTTGTTATCGACACCTCGGCGTCTATGCCAACTGCATCAATTAGCGAGCCCGAAACAAAAGATGAAGCAGAAGACCCAACGGAAAGCGCCCGTGAGTAATTACGGCATGCTATTACAAGAATCATCATCTCTTTTAACTTTTAACATTGTTGCAGATCCATCAGAAGGTAATTCAGGATTATTTGGTCCTGTAAGCGCGTGGCACGATTCTGACGATGAGAAGGTATACGTGTCATTGAAAAGCAAAAATATGTTAAAAAAATTAAGAAAGACCGAAGAAGAGAATGTTATACCCGGTGATCAATATGAGATGAGATTGAGACACCAGTATAGTATCAGCAATTTCATCTTTTATCATTTTATCAGTCAGGCTGCTTAAGATTAGTACTATTCAGGTTTGAGAAAATATATCCGGTACCAAAATGGGCGACAAAGTCCCAAAAGCGAAAACGAAAACAGGAGAGTGATTCGGATGATTCGACGGGTGAGGAATCGTCCGGTGAAGAAGCTTCGGGCGGAAAACACGATGGTGGTGGTCAAGACTCGATGCAGATAATTGAAATACCAAAAGTAGCTCGGTCAAAGCTACTGCCCGTGGATAAACTTGAAATCAGTAAAGTGAAAGATGCGAACCTACAGGCGTACTCACAAGTTGTCATTTATTATTTGTGTTTAATGTTGGATGTGTTATATGAACGAGTTAATGAATCAATTTTCTCGAAAAAATAGTGTGTCGTTCAAGTAGCTACATTCCATCCAAATGCACGAGTAATCATGACTGCGGGGTTGGATAAAACTATCCGATTATTTCAGGTTTTAATTTTATTCATTATTGAATCGTATTAACTTTCAACCTCGGACGTGTTTATGTGTTAACAAAATATAAAAATGTAAAGGTCGATGGCAAAATAAATCCAAAGATCCAATCCGTAGTTTTAAAAGATCTCCCAATATATCGTGCATCATTTAATTCAAGTGGCACAGAGATAATTGCTACCGGTAGAAAAAAACATTTTTACATCTTTGACATCGAGGCTGGTAGCATTGACAGATCTAGCGGCATAACAGGGTTCGATTATAAATCGTTGGAAAATTTTTCGATATCGCCGTGCGGAAAATACATCTGTTTTCTCGGTTCAAACGGAAATATGATATTGGTGAGTTATCATACCAAACAATTCGTGGCCAGCATGAAAATGAACGGAACAGTGAATTCAGCGCATTGGTCAAGCGATGGAAAGTATTTGTTCTCAATTGGCAAAGATGCCGAGGTGTATCAATGGGATGTTGGAGCTCGAAGATGCGTGCACAAATTTCAGGACCATGGTGGGTTTAGACCAAGTATTATTTCAGTTGCCAAAGATAACCGTTATTTTGCTATCGGGTTAGTAGTGACAATAATATCCAAAGGGGCTTCTTTATGTCATTAGTGAAATACACTGCTTAGACTCATGCTATCCTTTCTTTGACTACAGGTCGAATTCCGGAATCGTGAACGTCTATGACGACACATGTTTAAATATGGTCGATCCGAAGCCTTTAAAGTCGATAATGAACTTAACAACCAATATACATGATATGAAGTTCAATCATGATACTCAATTGCTTGGTATCTCGAGTCATTCCAAAAAAGGACAACTGAGAATGGTAAGCTGATTCGATTCTAATTGTTTTCTATATTATATTATCATATTTCAAGATAGGTCGTACTTTTTATAAACATTTCGTTTTCTCCTCTTTCTTGATTAACATAGATCCACCTTCCCTCACTCACTACATTTCAAAATTGGCCAAACGTATCAACGCCTTTGCGTTACGTGCAGTGCTTCGACTTTTCACCGTCTAGCGGATACCTTGCTATTGGTAATGACAAGGGAAAGGTGCTTTTGTACAGGTTAGGGCATTATGGTGTGGCATAGTTTGATGATAATTTACGATAATGGCTAAGATGGTAGGCTAGGGCGATTTGCCATATATATGTACATGCTAGAGCTGATAATTCTTATTAAGTTAATTCTTGAATTGAAAATTATGATTTGGATTTCATTTTTCATTTAAAAATTACCATAAAATGAACATTAATTATATCGACTATAAATATTCGTGATTCCCCTTGGAAAAAAAAAAAGTTCGAAACGATTGTTACTTTACAATGTGATACTTACCGAATCATGCTTCTTGTGCTTTCTTGCGGAAAGCTTGTCGCATCCTCTTTATAAAAGAGAAGAAATCACGTGAACTATTCAGATGCGATACCAGTTCTTCCAACACTTGATCAAGTGGTGGATTACAGTCGAAAACTAAAAATTTACAGAAAGCTGTAAGTGATTCTGCGATTCGCATGTAACTCTTGTTCACCTACCGGTATATTTCGTCTCGCCTACATCTATGGTAAATGAACATGGGCGGGATGAATCATTCTCGTACACACATGTGAATGTAAATGTTATCGCATCGTCTAAACATTATGTGTAGGTATGATTCAAGGCTTTCTTGATGGATTCGGAAATTGAATCGACGATTACTGAGGATGACAAAATACATACCTCGTACTCCTTCCATTGTCAAGGCCAACCTATCTTCGAATAGTTTTAATTCCGGTTCGTTTTTTGATAATTGTAATTCCAATGACACCTGCTTTTCGGCTAGAACTGATGTCGCACGAGTCAACAAAAAATAAATAAATAAAATGTCAAAAAATAATATTTTTACACTTCGTGGCTTTAAACGATTGTACCATCACGTTGCTTTTGAATATTTTTCTTGACAGTTTCGATTTGTTTCAACAAAGTATTCTTCCGTTCGTTCTTCATAAGTTCTTCGTTTTTTAAATTCGAAATTTCTGTTTGTATCTTGTACAGTTCTTTCTTCTCTTTTTCGAGAGCTTGAGAATTCCCCAAAATCAAAACATTCAATGATGGAATAAAATGAGAAAGGACGTTCGAACGAATTACCCATTTAAAAGAAAAATATCATTCAAAAACTATAATTTTAAAGCAGTCATAAAAGAGATAATCTCAATCTCATCACAATTTGCTCACTTGTGATCAAGTCTTTTTGTTTTTTCTCTAAAGACTTGATGTCCTCGGTATATCGAGTGATGTTTCCTGTAGCAATGGAAAAACCGGCTGCCGTTAAAAGAGGATCCAAGCTCGAAGGGGCACCCGTCAATGTAAAGAGATATACCTCTATCCAACGCGAGGCTACTCTGCCATTGTTGCTTTTTTATAGACAAATTATTCTTGGCCGTATTTACATAATTATTTAAAAATTCTTCAAATAATATAATCTTTTGTTTGTTTTCTTCACAATTAAACTCTACTTTTTTAAACGTGAAATCGTTCGGACTTGTCGGAATTGTGGATGACTCATTGATATTATTACTGATTTTACCCGCATTGTTAACGCGGTTAATCGAAAGGTCTCTGAGAGGTTTGGAAGAGGGTGTTCTCAAGGGCGTTGAATACATTTTGAGTAACGAATATGAAAGGGACGTTGATGTTTTTATAATTTCGGCATTGCGTGATGAAATCATACGCGGTAAACGCGTTTATGGTCACGTGATGATATATATAACATATTTGATTAAAAAAAAAATTTTTTTGATAAATCTATATAACTATTATAAAAAGAATATTATTTTTATTCTAGAATACTAACATTACAGAATAAAATTCGTCGATCTATCAGAAAATTACTGACGCATCTCAAAAATCAATTAGCAAGATGGCGACAGTTTTTAAACTAGCAAAGGCGCAAAAGGATACTAACACTGACAACTCTCAAGATCAAAAAGAGAAGAAATCCATTAAGAATAGACAAAGGGTCCTTGCATTGGCTTCTAGAGGAATAAATCACAGGTTAGATCTATAATTTTTTTTTTTTTTCACTTTGAAATAGTTATATAAAAAAAAAAACTTTTTTTTTTTAGACAAAGACACCTTTTGAATGATTTAAGTGCCTTGTTGCCCCATTTTAAGAAAGGTAAGATTCAATTAGGCTTTTATTTTATGTAGTCATACCCGATCGATAAAATCTTTATTCTTTTATTTAATATTATTTAGATTCGAAACTTGACCAAAAATTCAAACTTGGGATCATTAATGAGCTAGCCGAACTTAATAATTGCAATAATTGTATCTTCTTCGAAGTACGCAGGCGTCAAGATCTCTACCTGTGGGCAAGCAAAACCCCTAATGGACCCAGCGTCAAGTTTCACGTGCAAAATGGTATGTTAAGAGGTGAATTTCTCCATTATGCGAAAACAACTAATTATACATGCTACTATAATAGTTCACACAATGGATGAACTTAAAATGACTGGGAATTGCCTGAAGGGTTCGCGTCCGATTCTTTCATTTGACAAGACATTTGATTCGGAACCTCATTGGGCACTAATAAAAGAAGTCTTTATACACGTAAATATTAAAACTTTCTTCTCATGACTTGGTTCAATAAATTTGATCGTACATTTCTGAGAATTTCTTTATAAACAATTAGATTTTTGGCGTCCCCAAGAACGCTCGTCGAGTAAAGCCTTTCATTGATCATGTAATTTCTTTTACTATATCTGACAACCGAATTTGGTTCCGAAATTATCAGGTACTTTAATTTGATTATGTGTGAAACGTACGGTTACAACATAATGTCAACAGCTTTTATAAAAAGATTGCCGAAAAAGATCCGACGACGACTATCAAAAAAGATAGTAAGGACAAGGACATCTCGCTTGTTGAGATTGGTCCACGGTTTGTCCTAAATGTAATCCGAATATTTGAAGGGAGTTTCTGTGGTGCGACTGTTTATGCCAATCCGGAATTCGTTACCCCAAACCAAGTATGTATAGTTTACAAAACATTCGTCTTGGAAATGTAAACTGATCATTTATTTTAATACAGGTCCGACGCAACATCCGTCTGGAGAAGTCCGACCGATATAAAGCAAGAATGTTGGCGCAAAATGAAAGGAGGATTAAAATAGCGAATAATGAATTACCTGATGATTCCCAAAGTGAATAACAACCCTTAATAATAGGCCCTTTATCTTTAACATCCTTTTGTATTTGTAATAACTATCTGAATTTTCTCTTACAAAATGTGAGTTTCGAATATATAATTCCTATTTGAAAACTTTTTTAAGCATACCAAATCTCATTCTATTGATTAACTCTTAAGTTTAAAATGTTTACAGTCACATCACTTTAGATGAGATTTGAAATGCAAAACAATCAATTGTTTATTTTGTGTAGTGCAACATCATCTCTTTTTTTGGTGGCTTTCTATAATTAATGTTAATTAACCAATTGGCATAGCTTCCCCTAAGGCACCTTGTTTCCACAGATATAGTAATATAATCGTAGGGATACGAAAAGTAGATTATTAAAATTTTTTCGCCTAACGTTTGCAAAGCTAAATTTCCCGCCACTATAAATCATATTCAAGTATTTATTTACAAATATTATAAGAAAATTGATTTACTAGTTTTATTTAAAGTTGTAAATTCCATATTAAATATATTACTAGTTAATAATACACAATTTTTTTAAATTTAATTTTTTTTATAGCAATTGATAAATTGAATTAAAATATTTAATAAACGATAAATATACAGTGTATACAGTATATATAGTCACTCTCTTCATGGTGTACCTCCGCTATATTATTTGTAAAAAAAAAAAAAAATTAATTAATTAATTAATTTTGTGTAACTTGGTTTTAATATCATATATACTGTATGTATATGTTTGTTATTCAAACGAAGTGAATAAAATAATAAAAAGATTTATTAATAAGCGTGTTTCTTTAACTATTATTCAAAATGAAAATAATAATGATCAATCTTTATTTTTTTATAAAAGTAACAATAATTAAATTAATCAAATCATTCTATAAAAAATTTATTATTTAATTATCTGTTATAAAGTTTGATTCTTGAAAAAGAAAACAAATCTCGTAGTTGGTTAAATAACTTGATTTTAAAAACTTTTAAATTAAAAATTAAGTTTTTTTTTTTTTTATTTAATTTTATTATATTAAAAACTTTTTTTTTACAAATGAATAAAATTTTATAATGAATTGATCTAAAATATATCTATATTATATAAGACTTTTCAAACTATTTGAAAATAATTCTTCAATTTATATTAACTTGATATATTATTTAAAAGAAATATTCTTATTTAAAGAAATGTAAATTATACATATATATAGAATATATTTCAATATATTTTTTTGATTTTTCAATACTTACCAATCCTTTATACTTTTTTTATTTTGATTACAAAAGTTTTAAGAAAATCAAAAAGTATATTAATATATTAAAATATAATTTTTAATAATAAAAAAACCATATGTAAATTACTTTTTTATAAATTTTTTTTTATTTTTATCTCTTATTAATATACAAATCTTATTAAATAATTATATTCTTTTTTTGAACTATTGTTTTTTAATTCAAAAAATTAAACTTTATATCAAAAATTGGTTTTATTGTTAAGTTATAAAATTAATAATATATGTATATATACAATATAGTAAAAAAAAAATAACAATTTTTTTAAATTATATTTTAATTAATAATTCCATAAATAATTTTTTTTATAATTTAATATTTTATTAATTTAATTTTAAAGATATAAAAAAAAAAACCAATTAAATAATTTTAAATAATAATAAGAATTTTTTAATATATTTTGTTTTAAAGTTAAAGATATCATTAAAAAAATTGATTCAAAAATAAAATTACAAAATTTTTTTAAAAAAAATTATAACTTTTAATTTAATTAATAAACTTATTAAAAAAATAATATATATATATATTAGAAATATTCAAAAATATTTATATGATATTTTTATATTTTTATAAAATTTTTTGGTATTAAAAAATTAAATTTTAAAAAAAAATCAAAATTTTTTTATCTATTTCCAACTATTTTTTATACAGTATATAAAAAAGAATTAAAAAATTTTGTTATAAATTTTTTTAAACAAACTCTTTTCTACTTCCCCACACTTAAAAATTTCCTTTTTAGAAAATTTTTAAGTTGTTTTCTTTTTGCTTCACTTTTCCTCTTCCCTTAATACTATTTTCCTTTCTTATTACTTTTTTCTTTCCTCTTCTTTTGTTTTTCCTTTCTCTTCTACAAACTTTTTTTTTAGATATAATCCTTTCCTCTTCTTTTTTTCCCTCTCCCTATCAAAGTTAGGTTTTTTTCTTCTCTCTAAAGTTTTTCCTCTCTAAGTCTCTCTTTCTCTTAAAAATTGACACTCTCCATCTCATCACCCCTCTGGCCAGTTGACTCCCTTCTTTCAAGAACCATATTAAGAAGTAATAACTTCTTTTATATTGTAGACCTTAAGAAGTTTCTCGCTTCCATGATTTTTTAGAAAAAGGACAGATAGTTTATCCCCTCCAAAAGATCAGCATGGTTATTATTACCATATCCGACATTGTTTACTTGTTAATAGTTAGACTAGATACATATATCTAAGAAGTCACTGTATAACTATTGTTATCTGAACTTCCAGAAAGTTGCACCTCACTGTATCCAGTAATTTGGCAGCCAATACCAGTGTAAATTTCTACAAGTAACATACTGGTGTCTGGAATATCTAGTAAGATGACATGTGATGACCAGAGATTCTAATTACCTTTACAAATAGAGCTGGTGTCAACAACAGAAGTTTCTTGATCACCCCTCGACAATGTAGATCCATGTGCATGATTAAATAATAATGTCTTTAAGAAACTTCAATTCAACCCTATTTATTGGATACTTCTGTCACACTTGGAAAATGGGTATGCCAAACTCTTTACATGATTTGGAGACCAACCTGTGAAAAGTGGCTGCAATGCCTTCATACATAAAAAAAAAATTAATTCTCTCCTCCTCCACTTCTCCACCTGTTATACATTAAGCCAACTTTGAAAAGCAAGTGTGCCAAATTCCATTCATAACTTGGAGGCTAACCTGTATACTTGGCTGCAGTGCCTTCATGTGTTTGGGTATTTCTAATCCTTCCTAGTTTACACTAGGTACCTGTCTAAGTATTAAGTCTAAGTTTTAATATTATATTTTACTAGCACTTAGGTGAGTTTATAGGACAATACTGGAATGGTCGGAATCACTTTTATTGCATCTTACATTAGACTCTTCTTAGCAAAAAAAGATGTATATTAATTTTTAGATTTGTAATATTGCTATACAGCCATTCTGGTATTAAAAAAAAATTTTTTTTGTTATAAATTTTTTTATTATAAAAATTAAATTATTTTAAAAAATATTAATATATTGATTAAAACAGTATTAAGTAAAGTTTTATTTAACTATATATTTATAAATTTTCATAAATTTTTAATAATTATTTATTAAGCTATAACTAAAAAAATTTTTTGTATCATACTGTATATACTGGATATATCAAAGTTGTAACAGAATATGTCAATAACTAGAAATAGTTAATTAGGTTAGCATTAAGTTACTATTAATAAAATATGTTTAATGTAATAGCTATAAACTCTTATTTAATAAAAGTCTTATAGTTAATATCTATTATAGTTTAAAATAAAATAAAATAAGTATATAAGAAAATCAATTTTTTATTTTTCTATATTTAAGCATTAATATTATTTTTTTGTTATGAAAAAAATAAAAACTTGTAATTTATAATAAAGTTATTAGTAAAATAATAATTGTAATATACTGAATTAAAATTTATTTCAATATTTTAAATATAATATAAAATATTATATTAAAAATATTTTAATTATAATAAAAAGTTGTACAAGTTAATAATATATTAAAATTAAATTAAGAAACTTTAACAACAATTAAATATATATATATATTATAAATATATTTAATTAATTTATTATTATTTTAAAAAATCTTTTTTCATAAAACAAAAAAAACTTTTTCTCACAACACTCCAATTCATAAAAAATTTTCTTTTTTGATAATGTCATAAATGGTAAATAGTAAACAGTTAGCAAGAATTTTTTACTGGAAAAGGAGTTCATCTTTGCTTACTGCAGAGTGCAAGAAGTCAATTAACTTTCCATAGAAGGGTGGATGTTTTGGGAAGAGCAAAAACCTTTTCAAACAAACTTTTTACTTTACATAGTGAAACCTATGTAAGCAATCTCCAAGTTAAAGGAAAACCTTTTTACCCATTTTTATACAAAACATACTCAAAGTATATATAATACTCTTTTTTTTTTAAGCACCTTCTAAAACTATTTCAAAAAATAGCATTTTATTTTTTTCAGAATTTTTTGTTTTCTGCCCAGTCTCTATAGTTTTTACATAACTTTCATCTCATCAAAAATCACCTTCAGTTTACCACCATTAAAAGATTTATCATATTCAATATACCAATCAATACTTGTACAACTTTCAAAAAATAAAAACAATATAACAACCTATCAGATTAAAAGAGTATGAGATCAGTGCCCTGCACAGGTTCTGGTAGTATCATCAAAACAAATCCAAACCAAGAAATACTATACAACTTCATCTCATGACAAATCTCAAATCCGACCACTATACTACCCATACTTAACATTTACTATAACATCAACAACATCGTGACAAATACTATAATAATGAAGTTGTGCCTTGTATTGCCCTACTTATAAAGCAGCCAATGCTTAACTTGATTGAATAGTTTAAGTTTGCGACTTATTTAGAATGGTAGCAGGCTAAGGGTAGAGCCAATACCAATGCTCACAGAAACTGTTATCATTAATAATTTACTAGTTACACCTAGTAGGGAAGAATTATTATAGTAACATTTTCTTTAATAAATTTGAATTTTTTTCTCTTTTACATCCTTTAATATGGAGAGGATTATTTCTCCATTTATAGATAGAAAGTTCCTTCTACCTTTTTCAACTAGTGTTTTGTAAAATATATCTATCTTAAAATAGTATAGGCCAATGTTTATAGCAATATATCTTAATGTATTTTTATTGTTGTAAATTTTATACTTAGTTAACTTTGTAAAAATTGAATCAACAATTAATAAAGATCACAATTTGAGATATACCTCGCAAAAAAAAAAAAAAACTTTTTCCGTTAATTCTCTTATCAATCCAAAAAACAAATGTTTCAAAAAAAATTTATATTTCTTTATAACAAAATCTATATACATTCTCTAATAACATTGATATTCAAAGACTTTAGTCTTTTTCTACTTGTTTTTTTTCTTCTTTGACATAAATTTTTTGTATTTTTGCAAGTAAATACTGTATATAACTCTTTTAGTATTTGAACTTAAAATATACAAAATCATTAACAAAGTGAACAAGCAATAATACTGTTAGCTATCACTTTTTCCAACAACATCAAATGCTAATACAATTAAAGAATAGCAAACAGAAATAGAACACCAAATTACAAATATCAAAAAAATCTTTAAACAAACATATTAAATAAAACACACACTAGCAATTCAACAACATATAATACAATGTCAACTCTATTTCAGTAACAACAAAAAATAAATAATCAGAAGTCTACTAAACAATCCAAAACACCATATTTATCTTTATAAGATAGTTGTATAACAATCTAATATCAAAATAATTACTAATTCAACAGATATAAAACAAACAGTAGCTTTACATTATCAATAATGAACCAGAAAAAGAAATATACTACCAATCTTACAAACAATATAAAACAGGAAATATACATATACTGAACAAATTAATAAAAAATGGTATAACGATATCTTGAAACCAATTATCACAGAAGAAATCCAAAGAAAAATCAAAGCATACTTCTCAAAATTAGTACCAGAACCACTTGGAATTCTCTACATCCCTTTTAAAAAAACTTACCAAAAAATTAATAGAATATTTTACAAATCTCTTTAACAATAACATGAAATGTATCTATATAATAGAAACAAGGTAGTATTTACTCCATATCAAAACTAAAACCATAAAAAAGTGATTTTAATATTATTAGACCCATCACACTTTTAGAAACAGCAAGAAAAATATTCACTAAGATAATTACAGACAGATTTGCAATAATCTTTATATCCTATCCAATTCTATTACCTCACAATTGGGCAGACTATCAGGAAACAGTATACAAGAATCCATTCATATCCTTAGAGCAATATATAATGACATCAAACAAAATAATCAAATAGCATGAATTTTAAGTCTAGATATGGCCAAAGTATATGACCCTGTCAGCATACCTAGACTATAACTTGCCTTTCAAAGAATTAAAATACTATTCAAAATTATCAACATAATCTTAAACATATGTGACAATCAAAACAATCAAATAATTATACCTTTTGGACCATCACCATCCTATACAGTTAAAGGTGAAATAGATCAAGAAAATACCATTTCACTACTTCTCTGGAGAATTTTCTATGATTCTCTTATTACTAAAATTACAAAAGACTTTATAGGATATAATCTAACAATAAAATAATTTATCAACTTTTTAATATTAATTAAAACAATCAAACAGTCAATATCAATTTTAGCATTTATAAATAATACAACTTTGGTTGCCAAAAATCATTAAGAACTATAACAAATGTGTGACACTTGCTCAGAATTTTTCAATATAAACAATATTCAAATCAACATATCCAAATCAAACCTAATTTTCTTAAATTACAAAACCAAATCAACAACCAGTTCAACAATTTCAATCCAAAACCAATTAATAGACACACTACTATTCAATATATCAATAAGGATACTGGAAATATATCTTGAAGGCAGAGGATCAATAACATATTTGACACAACTCATAAAAAAGAAAGCAATACAATTTGCCAACACACTTAAAAGAAAACAAATTACTGACAAACAAATAAAATATCTGTATAATCAAGTTCTCATACTAGCCATAACTTATCTCTTATCAGATATAATATTGCTTGAACCATATTGCAATAAGATAATGAGAACTTTTAATAAAATCTATAAATACAAACTCAATCTAACAATTATGACTTCTAACTTCATGTTATATAATCCCATTGAGTATAGACTTTTTTACATTTGGGACAGACAATTACTATCTCATGCAAATAACCAGTACAGAAGAGTTAATAATTCAAACTTAATTAAACAAATTATATATATCAAATTACAAGAATATAAAATTACTAGTAATTAACAAATTCAATTATAAGAGAATAGAGCTCCAAAAAGTATTGAACTGATATCAAACTGGTATTAAAATGGTATCGATCTATAGTAAATTTAGTATATGGGTTGTGATCTACTCATATGTTTTTATAGTAAATTTAAGTATCAAACTGGTATTGAAGTAATATTGAAGTAATATCATTAGGAGCCCTACAGGAGAACACTTCACACAATTCTTCTTAATATATGAACAAAATCTAATATATAATATCATATTCCTTTTATGATAACATAAATTCTCAGCAACAATATTAAATATTCAAACAATAGCCAAATTAGACACAATACTAAAAGAAATCATAAGAATTCAATGGTACTATAAATATAGAAAACAACTTGCAAAAAACAAAATCATGTTCATGTATTAATGCATCAACTATTAAGACAACAGACTAGCAGCATGACAAGAAATAATATATCCAAATTAATCATTCAACAAATGCAAACCTAAGTGGTTTACAGAACTACAAGATAATACAGCTATATTATAGATAATCATAACCAGAAACAGTATACAAAACATATACAAGACTAATTACAATCTGACAATAAAGGAAAAAATTAACAAAATCAAATAGTTAGCTATTAGAAAAAACAATATAGATATTATTGGCAAAAAAAGAAAACACAATAAAGAATTGATCACAATTCAATACTACAATTGAACTAATAACAATTTGCTATTACAAGAATGCATAGGATGTAAATTAAACATATATACAAAAACAAGAAAATGTAGCCTTGTAGTTCCTGCTAATAGCCTTATCTGTATTCCAATACACAAAAGTCGTACCAGCACAAAAAGCTATACAAAAAGCAAACTATAGCAAAAAATTAGAATAATATCAAATAGCTTGCATTCTATGATCTCAGACAAGTTCACAACCACTCCACATATACAACTTCCAGAGGTTCAAGTAGATCAAATTTCAATTTATACAAAAGCAATTAACAAATATATCCAAACATTCAACAGTACTCTAAATCAACTAGCATATATCAAATCAATCTTCACATATCACAAATCTATTACTATACAGTATATATAGATAAATCACTTAACATATAAAAACAAATAAGTTTTGCTTGATATATACCTAATATTCTACAAGCAAATTTTCAAGAAAGAATCATATTTTTTTCATCTTTAACAAAAGCAAAGCTTGTAACCATTGTCACAATCCTAATAACAATTTCAGTAAAAAAATATATAACAATATATAATAACAGTTAAACAGTGATAACAACAATAAATAAGGCAACTATCAATTCCAAACATCCAGAACACTATAGAACAACAATATTATCAATATTATTCTCACAATAATACAAATTCAAAAACTTAAAATAAAATGAAACAAAGTTAAAGTACATAATTATGATCCCAAAAATGACAAAACAGACTGAATGGTCAAAGAAGCCTGAAAACTATATTGACTTCAAACCAATTAATCATCAACAAATAAACTGAATACTACAATGGAAGGGACATATACTTGATAACACTATAACAAAAACTATTAAAAATATAATTTATACAAAATATATCATCAATTAAAGAATACCAAATCACAATATAAATAAAAAAAAAACAATACAAAAAACTCTTTCCACTGATCCATTTACCAACCCAAAAAACAGATGTTCTCAAAAGATTTTATATCTTTTTGATAATAAAGTCTATACACTTTCCTTAACAATACTGGTTCCCTAACTAACAGAGTGAGCAGCAGCTACTACTTGTTTTCTTTTTCTTTTTCAAACACCTTCTTGCATATTTTTGCGACTAAATACAAGAAACATACCCAAAAGGTTTATGGCAAGAACACCTTTCTAGGAAGAAAACTGACAAGAAAAAGTATCCTTCAAAGACCTTCAAAAGGTTCAAAAGTCCAGAGAAATAAAGAAAAAGAAGCCTCCAGTCTTTATATCATTTCTCTAGCTTTCCACTTCTTTTTTCTCAAGTGTGTTTCCTTTTTTCTGGTTTTTCTGGAGAATTTTGCCTACCTCAGTTTGACCCTGAATTTTTGGTTACACCGAACTTTTCTGCAAGATGATTGGTCAAGGTCACGGATTGGTTGATCACGTCAGCCACAGAAAAAGTAAACAAGACACTTTCTCCCATGTGTTCCAAGTTGCATAATACCAAAATCGATGATGTGATTGGTTCTAGAAAGAGTTGGATGGTTTTCTAGTCAAAGAAGTAGCAAGGAAGTTCTAGGCAAAGGTTGAAGTTGTAAGTGAAGGTGGAATGATCCCCTTTTTTGTTTTCCCTTTTATTTGTCCCTTTTCTTTCCCTATTCTACCTAAAGGACTGGGAGTAACCACAAGATTCAAATCCTATCCCAATCTGGCAACAAGTTAAAACATCGATGTCTATCCCGAAAATAGTTGAAGAAAGGAGTCTTGAAACTACCCACTGGTTGAGTGAAGCAGTAATTCCAGAAAGACATAGCTTGGGAGAGAAATCAACAATAGAAAACCAACATCCTTTCTGGTCAGAAGTCTTCAAGCGTAAAGTTTCAAAAAATACTCTCCAGGAAGTGCCCTTAAACGTTCTTGGATATCACCTGCTTCGATGGAAATTAAACAGTTTAACTGATCACAGGTGGTGACAAGTGAGTATTCATAAGGGGTCTGGATTTTGTCCACTGAGATACCATTTCAATGATAGATAGAATAGATGATAACTTTTTTTCCTTTTTACATATCGCTTTATTTGTGCACATTTGTGCTGTTTTTTCTACTCTTATTCCTTTTTTTTATCCCTTGCCCCTTGCGTAGTTTCTGCAAAAGGAATAATTAAATTATCATGCCTCTAGCCTTGAAAATAAATCTTGCTCAATTCTTTTATCTTATCAACACTAGTATACCACAACTATCATCAGGAAATTTTTTTGGTAAAGATCTCCAAAGATTTTCACCCAAAAAAAATTTTCAAAAATTTTTGGAAAAATCTTCGAAAATCTTCAAAGGTTTTTAAGAATTTTTAATATAAAATTTTTTAAAATAAAAAAACCCCAGAAATTTTTATTTCAAAAAAATTTAAATTTCTTTTTTTTTTTTTTTTTTAACCCGCAATCAGACTGGTGTCATTTATTTATTAAATCATAGAGAACCATTACACACACGAGAATACATGCAAAGTACAAATTTCCTCGACCCAGCTCACCCGTCTTAAGCCTAAGCCTCTAAATGTAATTTATGGGAGTAATGCGTTGCTAGCCTGATGGTTAGGATTAAGATCCTGTTGTACCATAAGGATTACAGCCTGCAGATCACTCCCACAGTCATGATCATAAACCCAAATTGTGTTGTCCGGATTCAAGATAGTTTTTATTAGAGAGAGTTAAAAAGAGTTAAGAAATTTCTTGGACAGTTGAGAAAAACAGCTATTCTATTTATATATATTTGAAATATAAGAATAATAAAAGTAAATAATAAACAAATATGTCAGTTTAATCAAATATATCTGATATGCTTAATCATGTTACTTAGGTTGCTCAAGTTGCTCTAATTAATCAAGTTGATCTGGCATATCAGTTATACCTGGTATAAATATTATATTTATCTGATATGCTATATATGCTGAATAACTAATAATAGAAATAATAAAATAATATAATATTATAAAATAATAATCTAAAAATAGTATTACTAATTATCATAACAATATTTTTTAATTTTTCAATCGTTGAATATGTTTTAGATTTTTTTTCCTGTAAATTTTTTTTAAAAATTTTGATGTTTGTCATAGAGTTTTTTTTTTTAAAAAAAAATTATTATTATATTATAATTTTTAATTTAATAATAAATATTTATTAAATTTTATAATATATAATATAATATTATTTATTAATATTTTGTTTGATTTTTTAAAAAAATTTTTTTATTTAATTTTAAAATTTTGTAAAAAAATTGTTTAACAATAATTATTTTAAAATTATTTAATTATATTAAATAAAATATAAATTTTATATACATGTATCTTAAATAATTAAAATTTTTTTACTAATCCTTTTAACAATTCAAAAAACAAATATTTCAAAAAAAATTTTTTTTTTTAAAAAATAAAGTTTATATACTTTTCTTAATAACATTATCATTTAAAAATTCCGATTCTCTCCTACTTGTTTCTTTTTTTATATAAATTAAACTTTTTATATTTCTGCAAGTAAATATAAGCAAATTCATTTACAAAATTAAAAATAAAAATATTTGTTAAGCAAAAAAATCTATAAAAAAAATATAGATTTATAAAATTTTTTTTATTATTTTAAAATTTTTTTTTTGTTTTTTCAAATATACAGTGTGAAACAAAAGTAATTGGAATTGTATTTTTTATTATAATTTAATAAATAATTATTGAATTTAAATAAAATTTTCAAAATAC
>CAJVPV010000073.1:0-31078 GCA_910591835.1 Acaulospora morrowiae
TAGTGAGCTTTATTTAGGAAAAATGAGTGGGAAATTTGTATAAAATAGATTTGTATATACTCAATCAAACAAAACTTCATAAAGCAAGGTGTACGCCACCCAGTTAAAAAAAAAAAAGTTATTGTATGAACCTTTACTTCTCTACCCAAAACTTATGAGCAAATTTTATTTAAGGTTATAATTAAACTCATATGTTAACAACCTGTAAAAGAAAAAATAAATTTATTCAAAGTTCTTTCAATAGTGTATACCTATTACAAATTTGAGTATCTATCATATTTATACTTTTTTTTTTCACTTTCACTCTCAGAAAACTCTAAGAAACTGAGTAATACAACCAAGTCATTGTTTCTATTGTAAAAAAAAAAATTTCAAATCACTTACAAAAAAAATCAAAGAACAAAATAAATTTTACAGCATTTTACAAAAGCTTTCTAAATTGTACTTCAACTCGCTCTTATTAAAAAACTTCTTTTAGTTTCTTATAAGCTTTATTTTTCTTATTTAATGATATATTTTCCATATAATCTATTAATTATAAACACACAAAAACTAATTACTATTATAAGAAAAAATACAAACTTATCTCTTTGCTAATAAATTATTACAAGTACAAAAGATCCCTTCCTAAATTTTCAAATTCACTTTTGGATAAAATTAATATTTCAATTCTAACAAATACCAAGGAAAATATAATAATCTTAATTACTCACCTAAGAAAAGATTTCAAATTCAATTTTTCTCTTGAATTAATTTGAATTGATTCAATAATCTTACAAACAAACAAACAAAAGTTATTATCCAAATCAGTAAGTAAATGTCTTATTAAATATTGTTACTTTTTTAGATTATAGAAACAATCAGTATCTGGTTAAAATCAAGAAACTTAATCAAAAATACAAATTTTATATACTTTCTAATAATTGATTCAAAGTCACTAAAATATCATTTTTCTTAATAAAAGAATTAAACAAAATAAATTAAGAAAATTATGTCAATATTCAATTTTCCTAAGAGAAAATAATAACTAGGGCTCTAAAAAATATCAAATTGGTATTGAAATGATATTAATTTATAGTAAATTTAATATATGAGTTGTAACTCACTCATATAAATTTATAGTAAATTTAAATATTGAACTGATATTAAAATAATATTATTAGAAGTCTTAACAATTACCTACCAACATATATTGCTTAACTTTACAAAAGCTATGACTTTAATAGACTTTCAGATAAATATATATTAATGAAGAACTTACTAGATCAGGTTTTGACCTTATTTCATTTATTTGTTAAAATGATAAATATATTCAACTATATATATTTGTTAAATAGTTTTATATAAAATATTACTCTTAATATTAACTCCATCATTCTAAACAAAAAACTTCTCAACATTATAATACTAAACATAAGAGACTCTTAATAAAAAATCTAAGTTAACAATTCTTATATAAGACTTCACTGATGAAAGATTAATAATGTGTTGCTTTGAAACTAAAATCTTTTCATCTAACTTTTTTCTCAAAAAGCTTAATAACAAGATCATAATTGCAAGTATATTGTTAGCCTTTTCAAAAATAACATATGTCTAATTATTAGCAAAGATCTCACCAATTATATCTTTGTAATATATACAGTATAAAAAATAAATATTGATATACAGTTCACTTGAAATTCAAGCTAAAAATTGACTTAGTCATTATGGCTATCTATTTTCTATATAAGACAAACAAAAGAAAAAAGATAACTAAGTCACTTGTGAAATATCTAAAAAGATTTAAAATATTTACTTATTAAATACTGACTGGCAATTTTAATTCTTATTCTATAAATATACTAGCAATTAACATTTTAACAACAACTATTAAAAAATTTTACAATTATTTGTTTAACTAGATAGATATTATAATAGTCCTAAACAAAAAAAGCAAGCTCACTTATATTATATAAACCAGTATTTCAAAATTAATAAAATATAATATACAAACTATATATATTGCTGAAATTCATAGATCTTTAATGCTATTAACCTATTTAATAAACCTTAAAATTAAATCGATCAGTGGTCAACAGTAGCAGAAAATCATTTAATTTAAAAAAAAATAGTCTCAATTGTAATATACTAGTGTTGGTAAGATAAAGGAATTGGGCAAAGTTTATTTCCAAGGCAAGAAGCATAGTGATTTAGTTATAGGTTCAAGATAGTTTTTATTAAAGAGAGTTGAGAAGAGTTAGAAAATTTCTTAGACAGTTGAGAAAAACAGCTGTTCTATTTATACATGTTTAAAACATATGAAACTAAAATGTAAATAAGCAACAAGATATGTCAGTTCAGTCAAATATGCCTGATATCCTTTATAATGTCACTCAAATTATTCAGACTGTTCTAATTAATCAGGTCGATCAGGTTGGTCAAGTCAATCAGGTCAATCAGTCATATCCAGCAGAAATACCATATCTACTTGCTATGCTATATATGCTAGATAACTAATAATAGAAATAATAAAGTAATATAATACTATAAAATAATAATCTAAAAATAGTATTACTAATAATTATGATAATGCAATTGATGCAATTATTTGATGCAATTATTTGATACAATTAATTGAGTCACTAATAAAACATATAAATAATTGAATTATAATGCAATTATTTTTAAAGATTCTGGAAATTGAGTCAACAGCAAATAATTTATATCACATATATAATACAAATCACTTAGAATCTAAGTTCTTGGTGCAAAAACTTTAGCATTCTTGTTATTATTACATATTACAAACAAGTTCAAGTGATTTTAGACTGGTTTAAATACAAATTGAAAGTTTCAGACTGTTAAACCAAACTTTTCAATTGAAAACAAGCCATCCAAAGCAAAAAACAACTTCAAAAATAAAGTGGACTTTAGAATCCATATGATAAAGAGTTATTTCTAAACCTTATTCAATTATGTTATTATAAATGCAGCTAGAAACAATCTATTACTAATTAAACTAGTACTTAATAATGCATCTTAGTACAATGATAATCAATATTTCAATACAATAAAGTGAATCAATAAAATAATATTCAAGAAAAAGAAATCTATTTCAACAAGAATTTCAAAGCATATTGTTCAAATAGATAAAAAAATCTTTAGATTAAAACCAATCTCCATAAATATATTAAATCAAATTAAAGACATTCTTATTAAAAAAAGGTTTAACAATAACAAAAAATATCAAGCTAAACAAGTATACAAAAATATTATTAATAATTATATCAAGTTTAAAAAAAGATTAAAAGGTTTTATTAAAAGTATGTTAGGAAACTTCAAGTTATTATTAAATCTTAATTTTATATAAAATAATCAAGACATCCTTACAAATAATCTGAACAAAATAAAATCTATTATAATTAACCACTTCACAAATATTCTTGCAAATAACAACTTTGGTCTCTTTGACCTATACTAAATTATAAAGTACTATTTTATCAAATCAATTGAATAAAAAATATATAAGAATATTTTGAATCTATCAACTTCACTGAATTCAAAAGCACATTTCAAGACTTACATCTAAACAAGATGCCAAACTGCTTAGGAATCATGTATAAGATGATTAACTTCTTGGAAATACTTCAAAGCTAGCATTTTAATAGTTATATAATAAGATACTTGATAATGAAACCATTTAACAAAAATGAAAAGATAAAAAATTATATTTTTATCTAAAATACCCATATAATTAAAAGGAATCTTAGATATACTGTATATTCAATATTGCTAATTTAATTAATAAAAAAAGTTTTCACAAAAATTTTTAATATCAGATTATCAAGAATCCTATGAAAAAACAATATTTTGTCAAGTATTAACTTTGTTACATTATCCAATCAAAGTATAATAGAATCTTTAACAATAAATATATCAACTTTGAATATAGTGAAAAACTTAAATAATTAACTCTTTTGATATCATAAAAGTATTTAATTCAATTAACCTTAGCAGCCTCAAAGCAGTACTAAAAAAATCAGAATCCTAAACAAGCTTATCAATATTTTTCACAATTTGTTGTATAAATAAAAACTATCAATAACAATAAACTTTAATAATATCAAAAATTAGAAGTATCAAAAGGCTTAGATTAGGAAAATATACTTACTACTCTTGTGAATAATATTTAAAAAACTAATAGTAACAACTATATATATTTCTTTATTATTATAAAAAAAAATTTGATCGACAATATGATTGCAAATTAAATATGATTCCCAATTATTTACTAATTGTTACTTAGTAATATGAACATAATATAGTTTTTAAAAAATGTCTGAATTAAATATGAACATATGTATAGTAGCAAAAATTCAAAATTATTCTAAACACTTATTAATTACATATAATATTTTTTTATATATATAAAATGTGCTCTTAACAGTACCCTCTTTGGAAAATCTATAGGAGCTTATAGATATCTTCTGCTTTTTTATTGTTCTCAATAATGTCAAATATAATTCAGACAAAACAATATTTATTATCACATTAGCCAATAAAAATCATTCAAGAAATTTGAAGCTAAAAGTTATAGAAACTATAGTAAATCCACTTAGTTTTAAACCTCCTCTCCAGTATATAAATAACTTTTTTATAAAAGATCTAATCAAAAACATTTCAAATTAGATTTGTATTAAAGATCTTAGCCAAATTATAGAAACATGAACATGTTATAAACAAAGGTGAAATAGTTTAATAATAAAGCAAGTATTGAACTAAATCATTTTTAACAAACTTAACTATACTCTTTTAACAAGCCTTCTCTTTAAACTACAACTATAAAAACTTTAAACTAAGACAAATAATAAATTTAAACAAAAATTCAAAATAAAAAAAATAATTTCAAACAAGATTGTATATTTATAAGCCAGATTTAATTTGAAAAGCTTAGCAGACAAGCAAGATCTTATGCTAATAAAACTTCTTACCACAAAACTCACTAATACAAAAATTCAAGAAGCCTTAATATTAAAAATTAATACTCTACAGGCCAGCCACACTATTTGGTTTTGTTTGATATATTATTCATAAAAGTTTTCTGAAGTATAAATTACTCAAGAAGCAACAGTATACAAAAAGTATTAAATTAATATTTGTCTTATTATATGTTTATTTGACTACTTCAAGGATAAACAGTTCTTAGGATTTTATTTTACTTTTAATAACAAGTACCTGAAGTATCAAGCCTTAAGACTGTATAAAGAAAATATTAAGTTTTTAGAGGATCTCTTAGTTTTTTAATTAAATAAAAGACTAACTTGGCATAAGTTCAATATACACTTATGCCTAATATCAAAAGGCACACTCCTGTTTGATTTTTTTATATTAATATTATATTTAATCGCAAAGAAACTTCTATTTGCATTCTAAACACAACAGTCAAATTCTGAGCCTATATTATCAACAATAAATTAAATTTTATCAAAGCAAAAATTAATTGCAACTATCTGTATCCCCAAATAAAAAAAATCCATTATAGATTGGAAGTACACTGAATTCTCAAAAAATGTTCATTCCATGTTAACAAATTTAATATTACTATTCCAGTTGATAAAATAATGTTTTTCTGGTCATATAAGACAAACAATAAATAGTATCTAGGTAATGTATCAGAGGAAATTTTATTTAACTATAAAAAAAAACTACTCCATATATTAATTCAATAGTAAAAATCAGTTTCAAAAACATAAGGACCTATTAATCCAATTGAATGCTAACACAGTAAAAAACCTTAAACAAGTTATCAATCTAAACAGATTTTTTCTCCATTTCAATTTTGAAACCAAAAATAAACTTCTAATAATATAAAGATACAATACCAATATAGCTTTTTATTTAGAAAACTTTCAGTTAATCAAATTATTTCTAGAATTGATTAGACTAATAGAAGTTGCCAATAATCAGTCCTGTACTATAATTAACCTTCTAAAGAAATAAAATTTAAATATTTCAAATTACTTCAATCAAAGGTTTAAGTTTTTATATAGCTTTATAATTGAAAAAATTAATACTATTGTTATCGGTACACAGCAAGTCTGTCGCTGATCCAGACTAGGTTATTGCATAATGATAGGTATATAGGGGCTTATATCGCTTGCTAACCAAAGTCACTTGTTAATAAACTCCCTTCTTTTTTATTACCGGTTTAATCCTCTACCACAATTCTTTATGGATTCCTACAGTGACTAATATTCAATTAAGGTAAGTTTATTAATTATAATCATGCAAATACAATGGATACAAGTTTATACAATACAAATATTAACATTTTTATTTTAGCTAGCTAATCCACCCATATTTATACCCGCTGCAACGCGTTTGCTGATATACCGTCACATCTTGCAAATCCCCAATTAGACTATTTAGGCTTTTTAATGCAGGGTCTGATGGATCACGCCATGTCATGTGACTATTAGCGATCCTAATGACCCATACATTTTTTCATACTAACACTATATATAATCTTATAAAAATAAAAATTATGGTTAGGATCAAGCCCAATTATTTTAGGTTATTAAGACAATGACAATTATCAGAATAAATAATATTTTAAAACCAGAAAGTTATATTTCAAGTTTAAAGATTAGAAACAAGTGGAGCTATAATCCAGTTATATAGGTCAAAAAAATTTAATATACATTTAGAATATCAACATTGCATATAGTTTATCTATTAAAAATAAATAAAAGACCAATTTGAAAGTATTGGCCCTTCAAGTTCTTACCAAAACAAATAAACTTCTTATTAAAAAGCCAAAATTAACAACTCTTTTTTAATAGTTTTCAAAGTAAACTGCTAAGTAGAACACTACCATTAAGACAATTTTTGCATAACTGATATTCAAACATATATACAGATAACATTTGTTCTAGATGCCTTACAGTAGTATTAACTTAAAGCTATATCTTTAAGTACTATAAAAATATTGCAACATACAATAAAATAAAAAACAAGTTAAAAATCAATATAACTAAACTTATAGGCAAAAACAATATCAAAAAAAGTTTATCAAAAGTTGAAAACAATATACAAAAACTAAACTTTAAATGAAAATCTAGTTTAAACAAACTAGCATATAGTATATTACATGTAGACATATACCTATTTTATACTAGCCAAGCAAAGCTAGCAAACAAAGTCCTAGTTTTATTGTACTTACTAATATGGATTCCAAGATTAGCCACAGCCAATATATTTATAATATCAGAATCAGATAAAAAAATCACTTTCTTCTTATTAAAAGTACTAACAATACTTATATATACCAAGTATTATCAAATGATACAAGCTTTTTAAAATTAATAATAAAAGTTATAGATTTACAAAATAATTCCAACAATAATTCTATAAAATCACAAATTCTTATTTCAGTTCTGAAAGAACATTAACCATTCAGTATTAAAATTAATTTAAAGTATATTAAGTATATAAAATAGTTATAGTTAATATAATAGATAAGTTAAAATTAATTTACAAAGTTTAATTTTATAAAAATGTTTTGTGTAATTTAAATATAACATATATTAATAAAGTTTTGTATCTGATGCTTTTCTACTATTACACTTGATTTTTGCCCAAGATTATTATTATTTTTTGTCTAATTTTACTAGTATTTACAGTATTCTTGAAATGTTATCTGTTTTAGAATAGTCTTATATTATAGATTTGTTGCTACACCTTCAACATTTATTGTACTTACTATATTTTTTCTATTTTTCTTTTATTTTATCTTTACTTTCTATATTATTTTTGTCAAATTATTTATCTATGTGAATGTTAACATATTTGAATATTTTGACAAAAATAGTATTTATACCTTGGTTTATATTTTTACTATAGTATATATTTATTATGTATGAAAATATTATAACTTAACATATATATAAAGTTTTTAATTTCACTAGGAATTGGCAGGTTTGAACTTCCACTTTATTGAATAAATAAATCAACCTTTACAAAACAAATCACTATTGTCTCTTTCACTTAACCTCTTACACATTAAAACTGTAATAATTTTGATACACCTTAGAAACTTTAGTATACCATATTGGTTCTTCCAAACAAAGTGTCTCCCTGCTACTAGTTCACTGTCTTTGTCTTTGTCTTGAAATAGAAATGATACATAACACTATAATAAATTAAAAAAAATAATAATAATAATAAATTAATATCTGTTAATTAATATATATGGGACTGTATTATTAATCTTTTTTTTTTAAAGTTGAATAACATTAAATACAAATTTTATTGGTATGTATTAATTCAATTGACTCATAAATAAAAACATAATATTATCATAAAATTTGTTAAGCTTATAAAATCCAAAGATAAAATAAAATAAAATAAAAAAGGTAAACAATTGATAGAAAATATAAAAACAAACTATTATTATTATAATATATCATTTATATATTTGGAGAGCATACAAATAGTAAAATTTGAGAAATAATATTAAAAACAAAATTAAAAAAAAACACAAGAAAATATAAAAAAGCAAAAGACAATTGATAATAAAAAATCTTTGAGAACTACAAGTGTCATGATAAAATTAGTAAAAGAAAAGAATGAATACGAGGAGAAAGAAATGAAGAATTAATTCAAACAAATTATTAGGTGAAAAAATATATTTTTAATAGTAGAACAAACCTGAGTCACTAAATAAAGATGGTTCCGACTCTAGTTAAAATTCAATAATAGACATATAATGTAAAATTAAAAATTTGAGAATATACAAAAACACAATGGAAATAAAAAATTTCAATATTAGACATACAGGAATAAACCGTATAGTATTTGTTTAAGTGATACAAAAACTCCATTCATGCAGTTACGCAATTATGCGATGTCTTACCGTTTTTACGGACACAAAAAATGCAAATGGCAAATTGCATTCGCGTAATGGTCGAGGTTGCACGAAACTGTATGTGGCAATTATCGCGTTTATGTATGCTTATTATTTTAACGGTAGAATGCCACCTGGAATATTTTATATATACAGTAGGTTGAATTAGAAGTTAATTTCTTATATAAAGGCCGCGAATTCCATACGAATTTAACGATTTTTTTTAAAATTAAAAAAAAATTCAAGTTGTCCATTTTTCTTTATAATATCTAATCGAATAATTTCATTTGACCTAACCTTGACAGACCCGGATCAAAAAATAACATAGTATCCATTATGAACTTCAAAACCTTGCTTATCCTTGCTACCGTTTTTGCTACTCTATTCTCTGTAGCAACCACAAATCCAGTGAATAAAAGTAAATTATAACTAAATACTACATCTACTTTTGATCGATGTATCTTTTCCTGAGTAATATTCACTTGCATATTTTACTAAATTATTAGGAGGTGAATAATGCTTAGTGACTTCTCTTTCGTTTAAATAAATCACCGCATCTATTTATTTAATCTATATAGCTTTCTATTTCAATTATACCTATTTTTTATAATCAATATTTTTCTGCTTAATCGAATTTTAATCTTTATTTTTTTTAAAAAAAAAAACTATTAGCATGTGAGTATAAGTTTTATAAAATTAATTTTTTTAAAATGTCGCTTCTCCAATTAATTCTGTAACTTATTCTATTAACATTAGCTGGTAATATAGCTTTTATCGCATTTATTTTAAAACCGATACCCCTCTAAACGATTTTACAATTTATTTATTTATTAAACTACTACTTAGATAGTAAGTATTGTGATTTTTTATATTTATATTACTAAAAAAAATCACTTGATCGATTTTTTATAATCTATTTATTTTATTAAACATTAGCCGGCAAGTATACGTTTTACAACATAACATATATTCTTTAAAAAAGACACCTCTCTAATCGATCATAAAATCTGTTCATTTATTAAACTATTAGCATGTGAGTATAGATTTATTACATTTAATAAAGTAATATTTTTCCTATAGATTTTATAATTTATTTATTTTATTAAACTATTAGGCGGTAAAGTAAATTTTATTACATTCGTTTCAAGATTAATCGAGCTATGTCTCTCTAATAGATTTATTTTATTAAACTATTAGGACGTAAGTACTATGTTTTATTATATTATATTCTAAAAAAAATCTCTCTAATTGATTTATAATTGATTTATTTTAATATCAATAGGCAGTAAGTTTAAGTTTTATCACATATATTTTTCTAAAATTGCATCTATCTAATCAGTTATGGAATTTCTGTAGTTTGTAATATAAAGCTTTGTTATATTCACTTTTTTAAATAACATCTCTATAATCGATTCTATAATCAATTTTATTTTATTTAACTATTAGTCGGTGAGTATAAGTTTTACGATATTTGTTTTCAAATCTATATCTATATAATCGATATTAATTTTATTAATTTTATCGTTTTCAGAGAGTAAGTGTAAATTTTATTTTATTTTATTTTTTAAAAAAACGATATCACTTAATTAATTGTATAATTTATTTTATTAGACCGTAAGTATGTTTACTGTATCATATATATTTTTAAAAAAACATCATTCTAATTTATTTTCTAATTAATTTATTAACCATTAGATTGTGAGTATATTCTATTACAATTATTTTATAAATTTACCATTTTTTATAATCGATTTATAACTCACCCATTTTATTAAACTATTAGGTATAGGTAAGTACAAATTTCATAATAATCGTGTCTAAATTTATGTCTCCTGATTTTTTCGACCTAATCGATTTTATGTTTAACCATTAGATGACAAGTATAAGCTTATAACATTTATTTTTTAGAAATAGTATTTTTCTAATCAATTGTATAATTAATCTATAATTTATTTATCTTATTAAACTCGGTAAGTATATGTTTGTTCCATTTCTTCTTTAAAAATGACATCTCTCTGATCAATTTTATTATATATTTTATTTAACTTTAGACAGTAAGAAATGTATTTACTATTGTATATTGATTTTGTTTTTTTATTTATTCGATTGATTAAATATACACTATTTATTAGAAAGTAAGTAATCTGTATATATTTCATTGTATATATATTTTTTATGACCAATCGACTTACCATCTATTCATTTATTACCGTAAACTGTTAGCCGGTGAATATAAGTTTTTAACATTTATTTTTTAAAAATTATTATTACGATTTAATAATTTATTTATTCATTAATTTTATTATTATTAGCATGTGAGTAAAGGTTTTATTATAATTGTTTTATAAACCGAATACTTTTTCTATGTGATTAATTTTCTAATCAATTTATTTATTAAATTATTAGGCCGTAAGGATAAGTTTTATAATATTCGTTTCTAAATTAATCAGAACTATATATCTCTAATCGATATTATAACTCATATACTTTTATTAATCCATCAGTTGGTAGGTTAAAGTTTTGGGCATTTTTTTTTTTAAAAAAAAAACAATATTCATCTAGTATATTTTGTAACTTTTTATTTTATCATCATCAGAGAGTAGGTATTAGTTTAAAGTTTTGTTATAATAAATTTTCAAAACGACACTTCTCTAATCGATTTTATAATTTATTATTATTATTAAATTATTAGCTTGTGAGTATAAGTTCTATTACATTTATTTTTAAATAACATTCTTTAATTGAATTTAAAATTATTTATTTTATAAACTACCAGGCCGTAAGTATAGCTTTTTAATATATAGTGTTTATTTCTAAAGCTAATTTATTTATAATTTACTTACCTTGTTAAAAAATTAGAGCGTGAGTATTATTTTTTGTTGTATTTATCTTCTAAAACATGTCTCTAATCGATTTCGTAATTTATTTATTTTACCAAACTATTAGACGGTAAGTATACGTTCGTAACATTGATTTTTTAAATCGAGTAAATAATATTTCTCTAATCAATTTTATAATTTATTTATTTTAGTTTGTGAGTATATGTTCTATTATACTTGTTTTAGGATTAATATTTCTCTGATCAATATAACAATCACTTATTTCATTTAACCATTAGGCAGTAAGTATAGGTTTTATTTATTGTTTATTTTTCTTAAATAAATCTCTAATCGATTTTACTTAATTTATTTTATTATTAACAGATTGTAAGTATAAGTTTTGTAATATTCATATATAACCGATTCTATATTTACAAATTACCATTTTTTCTATCGGTTCTATAACTTACTCATTTTACCGAACCATCAGATAGTAAGTTTAAATTATATATATTTATTTAAATTAATCATAACAGTCTAATCGATTTTATAACTTATTTTTTATTTTTATTAAACAATTAGCCTGTAAGTTTAAGTTTAGAACATTCATTTTTTTTTTATAAATGAAACCTCTAATCGATTTCATAATCTATTCATTTTCAACCTATTAGTTCGTAAGTAGATATTTCATTTTATTTTTTTTTCTAAACCAAAATCTCACTAATTGACTTATAATTTATTTATTTATTTACTGTAAACCATTAGTAAGTGAGTATATGTTTTATAACATTTATTTTGTAAAAGCGACATCTCCAATAGATTTTTAATTTATTAAATTTATTAAATTATTAGCTTGTGAGTATACAGTACATGTTCTATTATACTTACTTACTATATAATTAATATTTTAATATTTCTCTAATCGTTTTTCTGTTTATTTAATTTATTAAACTACTAGGCAGTAAGTATAAGTTTTATAATGTTCATTATTCATATAGATTAATCCAAACTGTATCTCCTAACAATTTTAAAATTTATTTATTTTATTAAACTATTAGGCAGTAAGTATGAGGTTCATAACATTCATCTTTTTAAAAAGACATCTCTAATCGATTTTTTTCATTTATTTATTAATCTACCAGGATGCAAGTATAAGATTCTTAATACAGTGTTTGTCTTTTTTAAAAAAAAAAATGACACCTCTCTAATTGATCCCATTTATTTTTTCGTTTATTTTTTTATTAAACTATTAGATTGTGAGTATAAATTTGTGATATTTGTTTCTAGATTAATCGGGAATATATCTCTCTAACCAATTTTATAACCTATTAAACTATTAGGCGGTAAGAATAAGTTTTAGATATTCACTTCTAGATTTATCAGCGCCTTATCTTTCTAACCGAGTTACAATTTATTTATTTCATCAAACTATTAGCAAGTGAGTATTACATTCATTCATCTTTAAAAAATGACATCTCTAACCGTATTTTTAAATATATTTATCTTACTACTGTCAGAATGTAGGTATAAGTTTAAAATATTCGATTTCAAATTAATCAAAACCATTTTTCTAATTGGTTTTTTAATGATTTTATTAAACTACTAGGTCGTAAGTATAGGTTTTATGATACTGTATTCGTTTCTAGATTAATCAGTATTATAACTCTACAATCGATTTTATGATCTAATTCTTTATTAAACTGCTAGGTGGCGGTAAGTGCAAAATCCGTGACATTCATTTTTAGAAAAAAAACCGCTCTAATAGATTTTATAAATTATGCTATCTATTTTATTAAACATTAGAAAGTAAGTGTAGGTTTTATGATACAGTATTCGTTTCTAGATTAATCAGTATTATTACTCTATAATCGATTTTATGATCTAATTCTTTATTAAACTGCTAGGCGGTGGTAAGTGCAAAATCCGTAACATTCATTTTTAGAAACAAAACCGCTCTAATAGGTTTTATAAACTATGTAATTCATTTTATTAAACATTAGAAAGTAAGTGTAGGTTTTATTATACAGTATTCGTTTCTAGATTATTCAGTTCCTTAATCAAATTTATTATATTAAACTACAGCAATTGAACGTATGTATAAGTTTCATATACTCAGTTTTAAAAATACATCTTTCTAGTTAAATTTCTAATTTAAATTTTTTTATTATTAGACACTTAGCGAGTAAGATAGTTTAACCATCTTTAATTGACTTTATATTATTTTTCAAAAACAATATCTCTAATTAACTTACCATATTTTATTTGCTCTATTAATTATTATTAGATTAAAAAAAATCCAATCACGTGAAGACAACTTATTTGATGTGTCAAGTTTTTTTTAAACGACCTTTATTTAATTTCGCTTTAAACTCTATGATTCCAATTTATTTTTTTTTCTTGACATGCCAAGTCTTTTTTGATTATCTTTTTCATTCTATTTTCACTTTAATTACTGCGGGGTTATGGGTTTATGCTGTATATTTATAAAAAATATGTATACTATAATTTGTTATAATTGATGTATAGTAGTAATGAATAAATATTTACTATATTACATACACACAACAATACATATTGTATACAGTAGCTGAGGTTAAAATTTGGTTTGCGATTGCGTAATGTCATTTCTGCGACTCGGAAGATGGAGATAGTTGGCCTAATGAATTTATAGTAGTTTATCCGGTATACTGTATTACAATAACGTGCAAGGACGTTTTTAAGTCAAAATTGTAATATGACCGGGAAAACATATATACAGTATATTAAAGAAGATAATGTATGATGAAAAAACATTTGTGGTAAAAATCGCAAACATTGCAAATTTCATTGTTATTATCACTAAATAAAACCTTGTTAAGTAAAAACCTTCGCCAGTATATTGCATCAGTAACGGATAATTGAGTTTAAGAAAAATTTTTTACTTGATTCTATATACTTCCTTTTATACAAATACTATTTTACTATTTTATATAACATTATAATAACTATTTTTAAAAAGAAAATATTTTATTTTTTCAAAGTTTCTGTTTTTTGTCTAGTCTTTATAGTTTCTATTTTTATTAAAAAAATTTTTATACAAAAAATCAAAATCAGCTTATCTTTATCAAAAAATTTACAATATACAAAACATTAGTTACATTTTCTCTTGCTTATATCAAAAAAACATAATAATTTATGGATTAGAAAAGTGTATATGGATTTATATCTAATATAGATTATAATATATCATTCAAATAAACAAACAAATAATTTAATATAAGTTCCAATTACTCAATCTATTGTTCTTTAAATATAATACTATTTTATAAATTATAAAAAAATCTTACTATAATTATCAATAATAAAGTTATATTCTATAAGTTGTTAAAAAGGAAAACTATTAGTGTCTAATTAATATAAATAAGTCATTTTATTTTAAGAGAAAGTTAAATATCAGAAAGTTGTATCATATAATTTGATAGCTTAAACAAATATTTTGTTACTATTATTGAAGTTATATACGATTGTTAAAAAGAAAGTATCAACCTAAATAGACATATTGAATCTGTATCCTGCAGAAAGAACTGCTAACACTTAAATATTTATATCAATTTATATGGTTTAAAAAAATAAAATTAATTTAGAAGATATTAATAAGAAAAAAATAATTGTATATAATTTTAATTGATATTTTAATAATGCATTGTTTTTAAATAATATTTTTATATTGAATAATTAAGCCATTGTTAATTAAATAACTGTGTTTTATAATTAAAATATTTATTAAATAATTCAGATAAATGTTCAAAATTGATTATTTCAATTGACTTCTAAGTGAAACTATAATAAATATAAAAATATAAGATTATCAATTATATGAAATTACTTATACATTAAAAAAAAGGCAAAAAAGTACACAAACAGAAAAATTTGAAAAACAATATTAAAAGCAAAAATAAAAAAAATTTTTTTAAACATAGGTATTTAAAAGCAAAAAAATATTAGTAGTATAAAATATTTGAAATTTACATGAGTCACAACAAAATTGGTAAAAATGTATATAAATATGAGAAGGAAAAAATGAAAAATTGATTTAACAAATAATTATATCAAAAAAAATTTATTTTAAAATTATAACATAAATCCAAGAGTTATACTGTATACTACTAAATCCAGATTATTCCAGTTATAGTTAAAATTCAAGAATAAGTATTATAAAAGGTTAAAAGATTAAGTGATATAACCATATAACATCCTTGCCCAATTAGAGTTTAATTGAGGCTTGAGGAATTTTGAAATTTTTTAGGATTTTTTGATAGATAGAAAGAGAGAAAATGTACTAGCGAAAGATAAACATTAAAAAAAGATATTTTTAAATAAACTCAACTCAATATCTAACACCTTCACTTACCTCGTGTCTCTATTCGACGTTACACGATCGGCGATCGCGACGTAGCGACAGACTCGCCAATATTACCCTCACAATATACTGTATAACGTGAAATTAAAAATTTGAGAATATACAGAAACACAATGGAAATAAAAAATTTCAATAATAGATACGGT
The DNA here is from genome assembly GCA_910591835.1 of Acaulospora morrowiae. Lineage (NCBI taxonomy): Eukaryota > Fungi > Glomeromycota > Glomeromycetes > Diversisporales > Acaulosporaceae > Acaulospora > Acaulospora morrowiae. The sequence continues at coordinate 16,249 of CAJVPV010000073.1, forward strand.
ATATAGGAATATGCAGTACAGTACAGTGTTTGTTTTATGCAGTTACGCAATTATTCATTTCTCTAAAATTGGACAATTGTACAGTATTCGCGAGTGAAAATTAAGTTGCACAAACTGTATGTGGCAATTATCGCGTTTATGTATGATTGTTATTTTAACGGTAGAATGTTACCTGGGATACTTTACATATAGGTTGAATTAGAAGTTAATTTCTTATATAAAGGCCGCAAATTCCATACGAATTTAACAATTTTTTTTTTTTAAAAAAAATTCAAGTTGTCCATTTTTCTTTATAATATCTAATTGAATAATTCAATTTGACCTAACCTTAACAGACTCGGATCAAAAAATAACATAGTATTCAATATGAACTTCAAAACCTTGCTTATCCTTGCTACCGTTTTTGCTACTTTGTTCTCTGTAGCAACCGCAAATCCAGTGGATAATGGTAAATTATAACTAATATTACATCTACTTTTGATCGATGTATCTTTCTCTAATAATATTCATTTGCATATTTTACTAAATTATAGGAGGTGAAGGATGTTTAGTAACTTCTCTTTCGTTTAAATAAATCGCCGCATCTATTTATTTAATCTATTTTCCACACAATCGATTTTTTTTTAAAAACTATTAGCACGTGAGTATGAGTTTTATAACATTTATTTTTTAAAAATGTCACTTCTCCAATTAATTCTATGATCTATTCTATCAATATTAGCCGGTAATGCAGGTTTTATCGTATTGATTTTAAAAATGATACCCCTCTAACCAATTTTATAAATTCATTTATTTATTAAACTACTACGTAGATAGTAAGTATTATGATTTATTATATTTATATTGCTAAATAAAATCTCTTTTGATTGATTTTATAATCTATTTATTCTATTAAACCATTAGTTGGCAAGTATAAGTTTTGCAACACAACATTTATTCTTTGAAAAGGACATTCTCTAATCGATCGTAAAATTTGTTCATTTATTAAACGATTAGTATGTAAGTATAATTTATTACATTTAATAAAGTAATATTTTTCCAATCTATTTTATGATTTATTTATTGTATTTATTAAACTATTAGGCGGTAAAGTAAATTTTATTACATTCGTTTCAAGATTAATCGAGCTATGTCTCTCTAATTAATTTTATTTTATTAAACTACTAGCACGTGAGTACTATGTTTTATTTTATTATATTCTTAAAAAACATCTCTCTAATTGATTTATAATTAATTTATTTTATTATTAACAGACAGTAGGTATAAGTTTCATTATATATATTTTCCTACAATGACATCTCTCTAATCTATTTTTGAATTTATTCATTTTATAACTAAATACTATAGTTAGTAAGATAAAATTTTATTATATTCACTTTTTTAAATAATATCTCTATGATCTATTCTATAATCTATCTATTTTATTTAACTATTAGGAGGTGAGTATAATTTTTTAAGATATTTGTTTTATTGGTCAAATCTATATCTATATAATCGAAATTAATTTATTAATTTTATCGTTTTCAGCGAGTAAGTATAAATCATAACTTTTTAAAAAAAAAAAAAATTAATTTTTATTCCCCTAATTGACTTTATAATTTATTTTATTAGAATGTAAGTGTGCTTATCAGATACAGTATATTTTTTTAATAAAATCTTTCTAACGGATTTTTTTCTAATAATTTTATTAACCATTAGTTTGTGAGTATATGTTATTATACCTATTTTATAAATTTACTGTTTTTTTTTATAATCGATTTTATAACTCCCCATTTTATTAAACTATTAGGTGAAGGCAAGTACAAATTTTATAATATTTGTTTCTAAACTTATGTCCCTAAATTTTTCGACCTAATCGATTTTGTAACTTATTTATCTAACCATTAGATGGCAAGTATGAGTTTATAAATTTATTTTTTAGAAACAATATCTTTCTAATCGATTCTATAATTTGTTTATTTATTAAATATTAGGACGTAAGTATAAGTTTGTAATTTGTTTCTAGATTAATTAGAACTACATCTCTAATTTATTTACGACATACTGTATTTCTTTTATTAAACATCAGTTAGTGAGTTTAAGTTTTAGGACGTTCGTTTTAGAACTGCACCTTTCTGATTAATTTACAATTTATTTGTTTTATTAAACTGTTAGGCGGTAAGTATATGTTTGTTCCATTTCTTCCTTAAAACGATGCCTCTCTAATAAACTATATAAAATATTTATTTTATTTAAATTTTAGACAGTAAGAATAGTATTTACTACTGTATATTGATTTTATTTTTTATTTATTCGATTAATTAAAATATGCCCTATTTATATTTTTAACTATTAGAAAGTAAGTAAACCGTATATACAATTGTTTTCTGACTAATCGACCTACAATTCATTTATTTATTACCGTAAACTGTTAGTCGGTGAATATAAGTTTTATAACATTTATTTTTAAAAAATTATTACACCTCTAATCGATTTAAGGATTTATTTATTTTATTATCATTAGCATGTGAGTAAAAGTTTTATTATACTGTAATTTTTCTAAAAATCAAATATTTTCTGTCATTAATTTTATAATCAATTCGTTTTAATTATTAGGCGGTAAGGATGAGTTTTATTTATAATATTCGTTTCTTAATTACAGTAATCAGAACATATCTCTCTAATCGATATTGTACTAATTTATTTTATTAAACCATCAGTTAGTAAGTATAAGTTTTGAGCATTTATTTTTTTTAAAAAAAAATCAGTATCTCTCTAGTATATTTTGTAACTTTTTATTTTATCATCATCAGAGAGTAAGTATTAGTTTAAAGTTTCATTATGTTTATTTTTAAAAATTATACCTCTCGAATTGATTTTACAATTATTTATTTTATTAAATTAGCTTGTGAGTATAAGTTCTATTACAGTACACTTATTTTAAATTAACATTCTCTAATCAATTTTATAACTATTTATTTTATTAAACTACCAGGCGGTAAGCATAAGTTTTAATATACAGTGTTTATTTCTAAAGTTAATGATTTATAATTTACTTACCATGTTAAAAAATTAGAGCGTGAGTATATGTTTTACTGCGTTTATTTTCTAAAACGTGTCTCTAATTGATTTTGTAATTTATTTATTTTGCCAAACCATTAGACGGTAAGTATAAGTTCGTAGCATTGATTTTTTAGATTGAGTAAATGTTATTTCTCTAATCAATTTTATAATTTATTTATTTTAGTTTGTGAGTATAAGTTCTATTATACTTGTTTTATAACTAATATTTTTCTAATCAATATTATAATCACTTATTTCATTTAACCATTAGGCAGTAAGTATAGGTTTTATTTATTGTTTATTTTTCTTAAATAAATCTCTAATCGATTTCACTTAATTTATTTTATTATTAACAGATCGTAAGTATTTGTAATGTTCATAGATAACCGATTTTATATTTATAAAATACCATTTTTTTCTAATCGGTTCTATTATTTACTCATTTTACCAAATCATCAGTTAGTAAGTTTAAATTTTATATGATTTTTTAAATTAATAATAACAGTCTAATCGTTTTGTAACTAATTATTTGTTTTTTATTAAACCATTAGGCAGTAAGTTTAAGTTTTATAATATTCATTTCTTACAAATGAAACCTCTAATCGATTTCATAATCTAATCATTTTTAACCTATTAGCTCGTAAGTATATATTTCATTGTATTTTTTTTTCTAAAATAAAATCTTACTAATTGACTTACAATTTATTTATTATTTACTGTAAACCATTAGCATGTGAGTATAGGTTTTATAACTTTTATTTTGTAAAAACGACATCTCCAATAGATTTTTAATTTATTTAATTTATATAATTATTAGATTGTGGGTATAAGTTCTATTATGCTTATTTATAAATTAACGTTATTTAATCAAATTCTAACTTATTTATTTTCTTAAACTACAAGGCGGTAAGTATAAGTTATATAATGTTCATGCTAGATTAATTCGAACTGTATCTCCTAACGACTTTACAATTTATTTATTTTATTAAACTATTAGACAGTAAGTGTGAAGTTCATAACATTCATCTTTTAAAAAAGACATCTCTAATCGATTTTTTACATTTATTTTACTAAACTATCAGATTGTATGTATAAGATTCATAATACAGCACAGTCTTTTTTTTTTATAAATGACCCCTCTCTAATTGATCTCATTTATTTATTATTTTATCAAACTATTAGATTGTGAGTATAAATTTTGTAACATTTGTTCTAGATTAATCGGGACTATATCTCTCTAATTGATTTTATGACCTATTAAACTACTAGGCGGTAAGTATAAATTTTATAGTATTCGTACTATATTATTCCGAACTGTATCTTTAATCAATTTTACAATTTTGTTTTATCAACCTATTAGCCAGTAAGTGTAAGGTTTATGTAACATTCATCTTAAAAAATGACATCTCTAATTGATTTTATAATATATTTGTCTTATCACTATCAGTATGTAAGTATAGGTTTAAAATATTCGATTCCAGATTAATTAGAACTATTGCTCTAATTTGTTTTTAGAAACAAAATCATTCTAATCGATTTTATAAATTATTTATTTTATTAAACTACTAGGCCAAAAAGTATAAGTTTCAGAACATTTATCTTAAAAACAAAATTATTGAACTAGTAGGTCGTAAGTATAAGTTTCAGAACATTTATTTTAGCAACAAAACCGCTCTAATCGATTTTATAAATTATTTGCTTTATTAAACTACTAGGCGGTAAGTGTAGGTTTTATGATACAGTATTTATTTCTAAATTAATCAGTCCCATAATCAAATTTATTATATTAAACTTACATTAATTTATTTGCTCTATTGAATATTATTAGCTTTTCAATCTCATGACGACAAATTATTTCCTTTTCTTGATATGTCAAGTTTTTTATTTTAAACGATCTTTATTATTTAATTTCGCTTTAAATTCTATGATAACAATTTTTTTTTCTTGACATGCCAAGTCTTTTTTTATTACCTTTATTGTTCTATTTTTTTTACTTTAATTGCTAAGGGGGGGTTGTGGGTTTATACTGTACTGTGTTATAATTGATGTATAGTAGTAATGAATAAATAGTTACTATTAGATACACACAACCATACATACAGTATACAGTATTGTATAAACTCTAAAGCTTATCAGATACAGAACATGTTATTATTGCTGAGGTTAAAATTTGGATTTGCAATTGCGCAATGTGATCTCTGCGATACGAAAGATGGAGATAATAAGCTTAACAAACTTATAGTAGTTTATCCGGTATATTAGAATAACGTGTAATATATTGAAAGACAATTGAAAAATATAATAATTAATAATTGCAATTTATTAATAGAACAGATGAAACTGTTTGCTGAAGAAGTAATATAATGCTGACTTTGTTAAATTAAGTTGATAGGTTTCGGTTTCTTTTTAATAAAATAGTTTTTACTGTATAAATATTGCAGAATGTGGTTAAAAATTTCCTCTTCAATGTTATATTAAAAGCAAAAGTAATCAGAATATAGTATGAAGTATTTTTTATATAGTTTAAATCTTATGAAAAGCTAGTTTGTTATAAGTTTGGTGTGAAAGATAGAGAAAGATTTGTATTTAACTTGATTATTTTCTTGAGTTTTTTATTGATTTTAATAATGTATTCAAATTATTTAAGAGCTGGCTTTAAATGTCACAGATTAATTGAGTATAATGTTATAAAGATTTAAGTATAAATTGATAAACCTAATCCAGTAGATTATTCTATGTATTTATTTATTATTTCAGATCTTTCTATTTTTAAGTATATCAATAGATAAATCAAAATACTTTTCTCTAGACTCATCAGTAACTTTAACAAGTAGACCAATTTCAAAAATCATATTGTTATCTGGGACATAAACAAACTTATAATTAAACCAACACCTATAACAATACCTATTCTTATTCTTCAATTTTATCATTCTTATTATTCTTTTTTTACCTTTAATTGAGTAGAGTTAATGAAAGTTCATAGTAGAATAGATCAAAAGTTAGTTCAAATATTAAGATTGTTAGTATAAATATAGAGAAAAGTCTGGATTTGAATATTAATATTTAAATATGCAGATTCGATTTCAGAGTATCTTTTCTAAGCTCAGAAACCTCAACCAAAAGCTTCGAATTTAATTCCTTTAATAAATCGATCTTAGATTCTATATTTGACATTTTTTATACAAGATGTAGATATATTCAAAAGTTCGTTTAATATACATGTATATATGCTATTGTACTAAAAAATTTTCGGGAATCAGAAATCAACCATGATCGAGAATTTATTTATTTACATTTGAGAATATTTACACGAAAACCGATTATTTTCATGATGAAATATTTATATAGCTACGAGATAATAATATATATGCTTCGTATCCTCGTTCCATAAGACTATCTATGCTATATTATCAGCGAAGTTGTGTATTTCATACATTGTGAACGCATTGTTGTAAAAGGTAAAATCGATAAAATTTTATTAGATGTAAATTATGCAATTATATCGAAACAAGACTAGATTAAATTTGATATAAGAGAAGTCGTACACTTAAATTAGGGATTTAAAATAACCCACCGAACAGAAAAGAGATCGAGGGCAATAGGGTCAGGTAGAGGAGGCGTGGGAGTTACGAAGTTGTTTGGTATTCCATGGTAAATGCATCCCAGCTGAATATTAATAACGCATTGCCCAGGTAGAATATTGATTGGATTTCCTTGACGGTTAATCGTTCCAAATTCATACTAAATAGAAAATACATTAAACTCATTCTATACTAAAAAAAGCATATAATAATATAATAAATATACCATTACAGGGTTTAATGCTCCGACAGCTGTTCGATTATTTATGCAATAATTCCAAGCCTATTAAAGAATAAAAATTATATTAAGACAGCTGCGCAGAAATTAATACTTGTTATCATTACTTACTGTCATATCTGGTATGTAGTTTAGCTTAATAACAATTGCATCGTGAACTCTATTAAGAAGGAGCCAGTAATTCTCTATTTATCCTTGAGATGTGCCTCATTTTCAGAGTAAGCAATCTCTATTACAAGATTGGGCCAGAGTTTATTCTAAAAGTATATCACACATTAGAAATTTACCACAATTATATGAACAGGGTTAAAAATTTTTCATATCCTTCCATCAGATCCACCCCCAGACACTTGAGGTTTTCCTACAGGTCGAAGAGACCCATCTGGCTCCTTGCCTCCTTCAGGTGTTTTTTGTTGCTTTTAGTCAAAAACAGTGAGTAATGTAAATATATAGTATTTATGATGCAATAGCATGAAGAAAACCAATAAACCACTCACTTGTCATTCCAGAAAATTTAATGCCTACAGAAGTGGCTGACACGACATCAAATATTGCACCCAACTTGGCTATAATTGTAGTAATGCAATCCTCGTGAAAAGACGAAGGAAGTTCAATAATCCAAACAGTTCCTTTTTCCCATTCCCATAGGGCATACACATTATGCATATCTGTCCGTTTAATATATTCATCTAAGGTGACATCGGTTTTTAGCATGTATGACAAGCTTGAATATAAATATCAGTTAATATCAAACACTGGTTTACAAAAATATCCATCTGTCAAATCAAACAGAAAAGAGACTTACGTAGCTTCCTCCCACCCGGCCTTCGGATGAATGCTGCCAGTTTTCCACCAAAAATAACAATGTTTTTTTATTTCATCAGTCTCCTCGATACTAGAAATAGAAGTAAAAGAGGTGGTGACAGTCTCCTGGATCATACTTCTCCATGGAATAATAGAATCCATACAATGTAATCAGTCATAAATATATAATGTAGTAGCTCACGTTACTTTATGCCAATGCTTTACAATACATATAAAAAAGCGAAAAAAGAATCTGTGCCTGGTTTGAATCATGAGTCAATGATCACGTGATTTAAGATTAATAATAGTTAGAGAAAATGGAATTGCGATCTCTGGTTGATCTATGATAAGCAGGTATAGATATAAGAAACATCCCTATTATATATACGATTTTTGGGTTTCTATAAATAATTTTTGGCCAATAGAAGATCTAAAAATAATAAGTGACTGCTTTCCAATTTCAGTACTCATGAAAGATCGTACACTTATTCTTACATGGGATATAGAGATACAATTATGAGAGTTGGGCAAATTTGCTGAAATATATGATAAAGAAAGTATCGTATTTATGATTTGTATGTCTTTGCAATGGAAAGATGATCCAAAACCGCTAAAACAAATTTGTCTTGTTGATCTTGAAACTGCACCAAATCCACGATGGATAACAATTGTATGTAGAAACCAAACAAATTTATTAAAAGCATTTGCATTATACTGAAAAGCTTTTATTCCTGATATTCAGCTTGGATTTAGCGATTCAGAATATGATTGGCCATTTATTATGGAAAGAGCTTGTAGACTTAATATTCTTGAATGGATGTGGAAGCAAATGACAGGAAGCTTTAAATCATCTGAGGAAATTCAAAAATAGAATTATTATGGGAAAATATGAGCAAAATTTAAAAATAGTTTCCAAATTAAAAAAGATGCCAATAATAATAGTGAGGAAGAAAACAATAGAGTATGGCCAGTCACAATCAAAATTAGCTCAGAAGATAATTATATTTCCACTTTTCTTAAAATACCAGGTTGTGTACCAATTGACGTACGTGCATGTTTTAAGAAACTCTATCCTCGTGAGGAAGTTGATAAAAAAAGTTCATTAGCATTTTATTTAAAATTATATGGTCTTGATAGTAAAGCGGATATGCCATATAACAAAATGTGGAAAATCTATTCAGAAGCAAAAAAGAGTATTTCCTTATTACAGAGCAATGACCCAAAAGATCTAAACAAATCACATCCTTCTACTATACAAAACATGTGTGACATTGCAAATATTTGTATTATAGATGCATTGCGTTGCCAGGAGCTTATAGTTAACCAGAATATAATTAATAACTATAGGGAGGTTGCTTCTATAGCTTATATATCTTTGTTTGATTCACATTATCGGGCAAATGGAATGAAGGTACGAAACCTTCTGGGTGCTTATGCTTTTAAACGTGATATGGTAATTAATACAAGAATATCTGAAAACACAAAAAAGAGTAAGTATTCTGGCACATACATATTTTTGCCTAAAAAAGTGATTGAAACGAGAAGACTTGTAACGGGATTGGATTTTGCTTTATTATATCCTAGTCTTATTATGGTTTACAATCTCTCTCCAGATAAAATAATACTAATGCATAGAGAGGCTGATATTGCGTGAAATAATAGAAATATTTTACATAAGATTGAGTTTTCATTTAATAACTGCATTATCCATGCTTGATGTATAAGACATGATAATCAATTCGAGAAAAAAGGTCTATATCCTATTGTATTAGAAGATCTATTTAACAAGAGAATAAGTCTTAAAGTGCAACTCGCCTTATTAGGAAAGAAAAGAAAACAGCTTAGAAAAATGATAAGTTCTGTTAAAGAGAAAGATAAAAAAATCCCAAAAAGCTTAAATTCGGAATATTTATCTATATGTTTTGATTATAATTGTTTAAATTTCAAGTAGTTTGCTTTAAAGATATATATGAATACTTTTTACGGAGAGGCAGAAAATAGCAAATCTCCATTCTTTCTTCATGAATTAGCTGGGGGAATTACTTCTGCAGGTCAGTATAATATTGATCTTGTTGCTAAATTTGTATCTGGAAAAGGTTTTGAAATAAAATATGGGGATACCAATTCTTTATATCTCATCTCTCCAGATAAGTATTATAAAAAATGTGATGAAGTCTTCTCTAGAAAAGAACTTTCTAAACAAGTGTACTGAACTAAAATGGTCAAAATTACTATGAATATGATGAAAAAGTTACGTAATCAAGTCAATGATTATCTCAAAATAAAAAATGACACATCTTATCTAAAAATGGCATATGAGGAGGTATTATTTCCTGTTTACTTTACTGGCAAGAAAAAATACTTTGGTATACCACATGAAGATGTTGTCAATTTTAAGCCAGATATTCTCTTTAGAAAAGGGATTAATATTATAAAACAAGGCCAGTCTCAGCTTTTCAAATTTATTAGAGAAAAAATCATGTAGGAAGCTATGGATATAAATAATATATAATCAATTCATAAAATTGTTGAAGATATTTTTAGAAAGGCCAAAGATAAGCAATAGGACTTTGGTCAATTTATTGGGACAGCTACATAGAAGCCTAAGAAAAAAAATCTTTGTGTCCAGCATTTATAACTCAAATGAAAGAAAAAAAATTGAATATTCCAAATTCTAGAGAGTACTTTAGTTATGTAATAGTAAAGGGTAAATGTTATCATGATGAAAAAGATCGATTAATATCATATAGACTTGATGATTATATGGAATATCCAGAGTTTGCAAAAAAACAAAACATGGAAATAAATATCAACTATTATATAGAAAGTACTTTGGGATTATGTGCACAGTTTATTAACAAAGACGAGAAATATCAACCACCATCTTCACACAAAATTATGCAACTCAAAGATTCAGATGAGAAAAAAAAGCAGATTGATACATATTCTCAAAGGGAAGTCAAAAAATGGCTTATAAAATATATCAAAGGCTTAAATTAATTTATCTATTGTTAAGTAATCTTAGAATTGTCACATCCTACTAAAATACTTATGTGTCTTTAGACATTAGCTCCACTATACATTAATAATAATATTTTTTTGTACATAAATAATATCAAAGTTTAAATAGATAGTTCCTAATACCTGGCCTATGCATCCCATAACCGATCATTCTTTTTACCTATATTCTATGTGCGTCTTAATATAATAATAATGCAAAAATTAAAAGAGTAAGAAATATATATGCTGATAGTAGTGACATCAATGAGGGAATATATGTCTTTGACATTGGGCTCTGCCCATAATTTTCTGGCGGTGTAAGGTAAGGAGTCATATTTGGTATTTCTTGAAGTATATTGTTAGTTTTACTAATATTGATTTCATCACTTTTCTTAGAGTTGATCTTAATATCATTTTTTGATAGTTCAGTAATCTTATCATGCCTCTTTGAGGTGCCTAAAGGCCTGGTATATGTCTCGACATCACCATCAATTTTCTCTATAACTCGAAGAGTCGCCCCTAAAGGGCCTGGATCCATATTTTTTCTGCATACTAAATATTTACTAAGATTATTAGATTCACTAATTGCAGCTATTTCATCAGAATTTGATAGGAAAGTCTGTTTACTGCCTTGTATATTTTTTTTGTCATCTTCACCAATTATAGGTTTCAATATATTTTCCGATTTTAGATGCTCCAACTTATTAACTTTAGAGATTAGTTTATGTTTTATTTGTTCTAATTCAGCTATTTTAGACTTAAGGGATAATATCCTGAATTCTTTTTTTAATAAGTCATTTTGAATCGAAACCATATCTTTCTGGGCCGAAGACAACTTACCTTCTTATATCTTGATCATAGACTCAAGTGATTTGATTTTCTTGAATTTTATATTATTTTCAGCTTTGGACTTCACAAGAGAATGATCTTTATTAGCAATTTCGATTTGTAAATTGCTAGCTTTATCAATGAGTTCGAGATCATAAGCATGTAATTTCTGGATCTCAGTATTAGCATCTCCTAGTTTCTGACTCCATTTATTCCTTTCCCAATCTCACTTACCCCTCTCCTTGTTAAAATCTTTTTCTTGCTTTTCATACTTATTCTGCAATTTAGCATTATAATCATACACTTTAGAGAAGCGTTGGAGAATTTGTTGTATTTCTTCCTTGAGATCTTTTTCATAGATTATATCAAATAATAGATAATATAATAAAAATACAGATAAAATTAGATAGTATATATAAGGTATGTGTTATGTATACAATGTGTACTATGCGTACTATATGTATTACATGTATTACATGTACTGGTTATCTATATTATGAATACTATACATATTATACATATTACATATATTACACGTACTAATTATTTTTTAAAAATATTATCAATATTATTGATATTACGTATATTACACATATTACACATATTACACATATAAAAAATAACATGGCTAAACATATGCAATCTGATGCAGTTCCATTATCTTCAGAAGATTATAAGTTTATTATGCAATATCAAGATGTACAGCCTAAAACTAACATTTTAAAGATGTTAAGAGAAAGATATTCTATGACAAATAACTGATTTTATAAAATTTGGAGAGGGCAGGAAGTTAGTATAGTAGAATGGTATCAGCCTATATTAGAATCAATAACATCCTCAAGTTAAGATTTACCTATATCAGAATTATTTTCTGAATTATGCTCACCAAATATTAACCATATCATCTCCACTGAAGAAACTAGTATAACTGAGAATTCTAACCAAATTAATATTCCGAACAAGTGGGTTAAAAATAGAAAACCAAGATTTAGGGGCATAGCTTATCCCATGTCTCAAAGAGACACCCCTATGGGTCTGCAAAGCAATAAATCTATACGGATTTCTGATTCATCTAATAGTGGAGCTAGTATCAAGGTACATATTATCAATAAGAGTGATATATCCAATACCCTAACAAAGAAAGCAGAAAAAAATGACCTGTATACTTTAATTGAGCGCAATCATAAAGAATCAAAAGTAATCAAATATGGATCAGAAAGAATTTTAGCCACGAAGTAACTGCTTTCAGCAAATCTCAATTAATCTATCTTTGCATTTTCTAGAGTGTTTTGCATTCCATGTAATATATCAATACTGGTTGGTAACCTTCTTGGACTTATTTATATGAAGTTGCAATTTCCTATTAAAATTTATTAATTTTACCTTGGATTCGAATACCTCATATAGCGATTTTTCCAGTTCCTTATAGCTCATGCATTTTTTTTTAAAGGCAGATTGTTGTTCTCATCATTATTACTTTGTAATAGAGCTATGCCACTATCTGTTTCCTGTAAAATTTGATCTGATGACGAAGACTTACTATCTTAAGTTAGAGTTGTGCAATTTACTTCGAGTTTATTCTTGACTTTATGCATAGTGACTGGAATAATAAAATCTTCTCCATTATAATAGATTTTCATTTTATAATTACTCCAGTCTACAGCACATTTATATTTTTTAAGAAGTGGATTTGAAAATATTAATGTTGGTTTAGGAGCTCGTACAATTACAAAATCTTTATGTATAGTAAAACCTGGAGAAAATGTTATTGGGAAATTATGAGCAATACCAATAGATTCTGTTGGAACTATTGCAACACTGCCAAGATCATATTTTTTTGACTTATCAATTGGCCAATTTACATGCTTAATAATATCTTCTGATGTAATTGGAGGTTCAGTGCCATCATCTAGTACCAATGCTGGAATTTTTAAGCATTTGATTTTAACTGGTATAGTTGCAATACTAATTACCGGTTCTTTCTTTTTTACAAAGTCTATTTCCATAAGATCGTCCAATGTTTCATCCTCCCTATCGGAATCAGATATTTCTGGAGCTGGCTCTCAATAATTTAAGTACAAAGTGTCCTGCTTTGCAGTAAAGTCAGGGTTTGCAGACCCTTTAGGGGTGACTCTTCGAGTCATAGATACATTCATATTATTAATATTGTTTCTAATTGTTTCTATAACCTCTGGATCACTAAACATATCTAAAATAATTTTTCGGATCTGTAAGTCGATAATCGTACCTGATTTCTTTTGTGATTTTTGTGAAGTGTGTTGAATCAGAGATTTGAGACTCTGTCTCTTTTTTGGACTAGACCGCTTTTTAGAAGATAATTTATTCTTTGGCTTTACTTTTTTTTTAATTTAACAGCATTGATAATTTTCGCAATTTCAAACTCAGTTAAGTCATTCTCAGAATCAGAACTTGATCCAGAGTCTGAGTTGGAATTAGATTCATTATCAGAAGAGCTATCATAGGACTCAGAATCTGAATCTTTAGTAGCTATATTAATCTTACCTTTTTTTTTGGATCTGCTTTTGTTAAAACATCTAGACTTGCTTTTCTTTTTATTTTTAGAACAGTTGCAGAAATTATGGCTTGTTTTATAACACTTTGAACATTTGCAAAAAGATTTTAAAACTGCATGTATTATTCAAGCTAGTTTTGCTTGATTGATATCCAAATTCTCGAATTGTTTTCTCAAATCTTTAATGGGATCATAGTCATAAGCTTTTTCTAGTAAATCTGTCATTAATAACATTATCTAAAAAACGGTTTATAGCAAGATCATTAGCTTTTTGTTTTCTTTGTCCAGGGGGTTTCTTTAAAGTTTGCTGTTCTTTAGCAATAGTTTCTTTTAAATCCACTATAATTTTTTTGAAATTGTCTTATGAAAGTGTAATTTGGTTCTTCTGAGGTTTAGAAAAGATAGTTTGTGAGACCGGTTGAGCTTGTATAGATGCCATGATAGATTTTACATAATTTTCTATTTCATCTTTGGTCATACCTGTATTGTTACTTTTTGCATAGGGATTAAACACTTGACCTCCAGAAGGTGAAAATGAAAAATTGCCTTGTAATAGTGAAAATTTTTCTGCTTCAACTAATGCTTTTGTAATATTATCTCTAATATCATGGTATTTAGCTGTAACATTTAATGTGTGGGGACATTATAATGTTAGGATTAATAAAGGAAAGCTTTATTAAATATAAGAGAAACCAGACAACTCTGTTATTTCCCAAAGGAAAAAGGGCTTCCTTATATAGATAATTTTCCTATATAAATAAATAAAGTAATAATACATAATTGAATATAATACATATAATC
>CAJVPV010000074.1:0-31063 GCA_910591835.1 Acaulospora morrowiae
AATAAATTATATGCCGCTTTATAGCCGAAGATAAAAGTTATATAATTTTGATTAGCCGAATTATATACTTTTTTGACGAATGATTGACAAGTGGCATTATGCCGAATAAATCCATTTCGACTAGTGTATGTTAACAATTAATTGGTAACAATATTTAGAAGATATTTTATTTCATACCTTCTTAACAAGAGTATTTAGATCTTTGAAGTTGCTTGACTTTTTTTTCTTGTGCCAAATTGATTTTTTTATTTCAACCTATAGGTTTTCTATCAGATTGAGGTTAGAGCTTTGTGAAGACCAATTCATTAAATGAATTCAATATTGGACAATAAATTTCTTTGTTATTTTAATAGTGTGAAACTTGGCATTATCTTGTTGTAGGATTAGACGACTACAATATTTTTTTCCTGGAAAGTTTTTCTATATAGAGAGAAAATACTTTTGGAGGATTTTGACATGCATTATACCAGTTGTATTAGATTTCAGAGGAATAAGAGGTTTAATACCAAATCAAGAGAAACAGTCCTAATATATATAACTTTAATTATGTTTTACAGTAAAATCTATATAATTAATTTTTCATTTTTCACTTGATTCATATCAAATATAATCAGAGAAACCTTAAAAAAAACAGATTGTAATTTTATTTAATTATAAGATATATTTGAATTTCTAAAAAGGCCAGTTTTTATATTCAAGAAACCAGTCCAACTTTTTTTTGGTATTCTTTGAAAAAATTAATGGTTTTGAAGTGGCAATACATGAATACAGATTTGGTTTGTGCAGAGTATAATGAATAGTACTCTTAGAAATTTTTTTTTATTTTAACTATTAAAGAAGTTAGTGATTTGTATAAGATTTAAATAATAATTACTATTATTGACAAATAGTTTCTTTAGATTTGATTGATTAAAGAGAGTGAAGGAAGAAGAACATTCAAAATAAAAGAGGTTTTTTTTTATATCTCAGGAGCACCCAAGCTATTAAACTTCTTTATAATACTTTATATAGCCGATTTACTGCAATCAACAATGGCAGAAATAATATAGAGCAAGTTTTCTTATAAGTAATTATAGACTATAGAACTTTATTGAATCTTTGTTAAATCTTTCTTATTGCCTATTGATTATAATGAAAAAAAAAATCTTATTTTATTTAATTTCAATTAATTTATTATACAAACTTATCTTTTTTGCTTAAAGTAATATTAGTTAAGTATCTTAAACAATCTTGAAAAAAAAAATCCAGAAAAAAAACTTTTTAAAAAAAAAAAGAAAATTGATTTTTGCTTTAATCCAGAAACAATAATTTGTCTTGTTTATTGTATAACTTTTGCATAATGTAATCAAATGACATGAAATTTAGTATATTGTACTTCAGAAGTTATCAAATATATGGCAAAAATTTTATATAGAATTTATTTGTTTAGTATAAAAAAATTATAATTTCAAAGTATTTATAATTCATTGATAGGCTACTGTAAGATTTTTCAACATTTAACAAATTATTTATTGAAGTATTGTGTCTTTTCTTTTTTAAAGAAAAAAAAAACTTTTTTTTTATTAATATTAAAACAGGAGAAAAATAGTTTCTATGGCCAGCTTTGTTAATTCTACTTTTTTTAAAATATTTTCTTATTTGAAAAGTTATTTAAGGAATTATAATTTAAAAATCAAATATAACTTTATTAATCAAAATTGTTTTAATACTTTAAAATCTATAGTAGAATTGATAATCTAATTTTTAGATAATATTTGACTTCAAGTATAAACTACTTATTTAAGAAGATATAATTCTTTTAAAGTCAAGTTAAATTTTTAAAGAGTTTTTTATTTTAACAAATATTATTAATTATATATTTTTACTATAAATAAAAATAATAGATATTATTGGCAAGTTATTATTCTTATAAAAGAAAAAGTTATATTAAAGTTTTTACTAAATGGTTTGCAATTTATAGCTCTTTACAAATTATAAATCAGAATTAAAAAACTTATAGAAAAAATATTTTGGTTATCTTATTTATATTTTTAAATATAGAAAAAAAATAATAACTAAAAGAAAGTAAAAAGAAGAAGTAAAAAAAAAATATATCAAATTTATCTATATTAAATTAAATACTTTTATTTTGTTCTTTTTGTCTGATTAGAGGATATTATTAATATTATATAGTATAAGTAGGAATATGATCTTGTTTTGTTTATCTTTTATATATTTATTGCTATCCAATTTAAAATTTCAATCAATAAAAACCTAGTAGATCTGATATAATTAAAAATTTAAAATCAAATTGTGATAAACAAAATTCTTTAAAAAAACCAAAAAAATTTTTAAGATATATTAGAAAAGTAATTATTATTATTAGAACTCTAAAAAGTATCAAACTGGTATCAAAATGATACTGATCTATAGTAAATTTAATATATAGGTTGTGACCTATTTATATGTTTTTATAGTAAATTTAAGTATCGAACTGATATTGAAGTGATATCATTATGAGCCTTAATTATTATATTGTAAAAGTTTTTGAAAAATCAAGATATCCAATAATCATTTAGATTATTTTTCTTATAGAAATATTGATATTACAATAATTAAAAGATGAAAAGAAATAAAAAAACTCTTTCCTGTCCATCACCAAATTTCTTAATTAAGAAATATTTCTCAAAAATAAAAAAAACTCATTAAGCTCTTTATCAAAACACTTTTAACTTCAAAAAACTACTACCAACAGGTATAACCTTGCAAGTATATTTATTTCATTGACTTATTAATTCATAGATACTACAAAAAAAAACTAACAACTTGTCCTCTTCTTGTAAGAGAGGATGATAAAAACCAAACTTCCTGATTCACAGTAAGATCTCAGGAAGCCAGCATCTCTACCACCACTACAGCCAATTGTATGCCAGGTTAAACACCTCCTCTAAATACTGTAGAAACTCAAGGAAGGCTAGATTTCATCTGATAAATCAAACAACCTTATCACCTTTCTTGAGCTAGAAGGATGCCAGACTCCATATCAACTATACAGAGATAAGAAAAAACCTTATTGTATATACTTTCAGGACATAAAAACCAAAATTAGCTTACCCCTTTCAAAACCAGTGTGTCACGAACACATAATCAAAAGAGCATCAACAAGTAAACAACATATACTTATCAGCAAAACACATTAACACGTATTATTATTAAATTACGTCAACTTCAACTATAACAATATTAGTAAATAATCATATACTTTATTTACAAACAAACAGTCATGTGTAAACAGCCATGTGTTCCAAAATCAGTAAACAATATATCAATACCAAATATCTTCATGATCCAATACGAAACAAACAAACATGACTGAGCAAAATCCAATCACAATATCTAACAACAACCCAAGTTTCCAAACAACTATAACAAATTCGAATGGCAATATACTTCTAGATGTTATCCTTGTAGAGAGAATAAGACGTTACGTGTCAATAATATATCTGAACCAAGAAAAAAATATTATTATCACAGAACCTTCCAGAACCCCAATAATTCCTCTTCTTAGCAATCACCCTTCCAAGTGGCTTATTCTCACTACAAATCTTACTAGACCGGAGTTTTCAACTCTTTCAATCTTTCAAATAGAGCTTGCAATATCAAAGGAAAACAACAGTCTCCATGCGCAAGTGATGATTTTCAAAGAGAAACCTATCCAACTACTGGATGAATTCCTAGACTTTCACAACTCACTTCAAAAGATCTTTATAGAAAACAGCCAACTAAAAAACCTAGTTTTTCAAAAGGTCATGGCAAAAGGGTGGAATTACTCCAAGCACATTTCTTGAAATATGATTCAAGTTAACAAAACTCCAACCAAAAAGCCCAAAACATTTTCCCTTACAAGAATATATCAATTGGGAAGCACCATCCACTCAGCTGCAGCAAGTGCATCCTTTCTTAGTGAAGCTTCAAAGATGCCAAACTTATATATAGAATCACAAGACAATTCTTTAATCATCAATACAACCACACAAAAAAATACTGTGATCGTCCAATTACAATCCAGTTCATATCAAACCAACCTCTAATCAAATTCCTTAGAAACACCTACTAATCACAAACAGCCTTCTATTAAAGAGTTGTACAAAGACGACTTATTCATGTCTATAGACTTAAACTTTCCTATTCCAGAAGATATAGATATGGGAAACACTGTAGGCTCATACATATTTCAGAAAAAAAAAAACAATCACGACAACCAATTACTAGACACTTCTGTCATGTTATAATCAATTACTATCCCTGGTCAGAACAAATCAAGTCTTACATTTTCACAGTCCCCCTCACCTATTCTCAAAAGTGTCCAACCTCCTAGACAACAATGGGAACAAGAGCATTCAGCAAAAAGAATCATCTATAAAAGGAAGCTGGATACAGCATACAAGAAACTTTGGGTATATGAAGAAGACCTTATTCTTAAATACTCAGGAATAGAGGACTATGACATAACCATCAATTTTGACAATGATGAAGATAATTTAAACATTCCTGACAATCTTATCATTGAACATCATCGAATTGTTTAGTAGGCATCCAAACTCACCACAATTAGAAACAATTTAAAGGAACTTATTAAACTTCTATTAGACATCAATCAGCAACCCAAAGATGAGGTCAGACAGAAACCTCACCTAGTTATCTTTGTCAAAATAGAGGCTAGGGACAGAGACTTTTTTAACTTCAGTAAAATATTCAAACTTAGAGAAGACCACCAAAAAGAGTACAAAAAATTAGAAGATCGATTCCAAAAAATCTATAGAAGCAAGCACAAAGTCACAGAACTTAACAGAGAAGTCAGATCTAAAATCAAGTTGCTACTTAGCACTAGCTTGTTTATTGCCTATCTAAGGTACATTAATATCTTCGACCTTAGGCCCTTATCTACTAGCACAAATTATAGAGTATGGGTGCAACTACCTCTGCCAACCTAGAGAAGACAGCAAACTAGACTATCATAAATTTTTTCGTGAAAGCAAAAAAATGTTTCAGAATAATCTTCCTAGCTTTCCACTTCTCCAGACCTAATTCCCTTCAAATAAAGGCCAAAATTTCTCATAGAATTCTTATCCTTGACAGAAGCACTACAGCAAGTGTTGTGGGATCCCTTCACTCCCTTTATAAATTCACCTTTCTTCCTGACTCTTATTTCGTCACACTTCCAGATCTTCCCAATCACTCTCAAGATCTTTCCAAAGAAGTATCATATCTCTTCCCAGTTAGAAGAAGAAAAGATCTTAAAAACTTGAGAGATATGATTAAGGAACTCAGGAACTTTTTTATCGTTCTTTTCAAAATCTCACCAACTTATTTTAACCTCCCACCTCTAAAAATACCACTTCCTTCAGCTTCTAATCAGCTAGATTCAGAGTTTACACATCTCTTTTCACTTGATACATCAGTAAACAGTGTTAGAGATGTCATTAAAACTCTTAGATCCAAGTATTATTTTGAACGGCTCCCTTTCAATTTCTTCAAATCTAGAAGACTCCTTCCAACCTTTCCATCAACTATTAATGAATACTGATCCAAACTAGAAATTCAAATTCCCACTACAAACTCTCATGATACTCAATTCTTAATCAAAATGTTAAGAACTGAGTTTTGCTTCACACTTCTATTAGGTCCACTATAGGTAGACCCCGAGATTGCCCAAACAAACAAACCAAAGCTTTCAAGAAAATAAAAGATATCAAATCAAATCTGAACATTAAACAGTTTTCTCACAGTGATACTCAACTTAAGGAAAAAATCAAAACTCTACATGAGTTCTATGAGTTTTAAAGGATTCCAGAGAATTGGTTCACCAATCCACGAGTCCTATTGCCTGAAGATTTATAGAAAATCAACAAAATCCTATTAGACAACAGCCTTATAACCCTCAAATTTTCTCTAGTTGACAATAATGCCCTTACAATAATTATCTATCAACTCCACCAAACATTCTTATTCATCAGATTACCTGACTCCCTCATTATTAAAGAGACACTTTCAGAACCAGAGTTTGATCTCTTTTCCTTCTTATGTTAAATAACATGATTAGCAACCTCAGTGAGTGTAACACAGCAGTCAATTTTGATTCACTAAATGCTCAACATAATTCATCTATCTTTAATATCACAAACACACCTATCGAAAACCTATTACAAAAATCTTCTAAACAACTTATTTTAAATCTTACAGATCAACCTTACAATACCAACAATACAAAAAATCTTATCACTCTCATCACCATTAACATCAGAGGTCTCAATGATCATACCAAGCTCAAAGCTTTGGTGAATACAACAAATAACAGATCTATTCTAATGTGTACTGAAACAAAACTGAAAAAGGAAGACCACCATCCAAAGAATATCAATAGAAGATCAATAATCTATGGCAACTCCAACTATGTGAAAAATGGTACCATATTTATTATTGGCAAAGATTTGTTACTACACATGTTCAAAATAGAAGAAGTTTCTGAATACTGCTCTTTAATTATTCTAAAGTTCAAAAACAGTATTAATATATTACTAATAGTAGTATACCTTTCACATGAGAAAAAAGAAAGAGACACAGCTATCAAACAATTACAGTATATCAAACAACCAAATTGGCCATATGCAATAAACTATACCATATAATCTTAGGAGATTTCAACTCCTACCCCAAAGACAGCCTATTAATCGGAGCAAAAATCTCTTTATACAAATAACTAGCCTATAAACATCTCAACAATTATATTAATATTGGACAACAATATGATGGTAGAGCGTTTATCCATATTACCAACAATAGTGTGTCACGAATAGATCAAGCATAGGTATCAAGAATCCTTGCACCCAAAATAATCTGGTATGAGGTTCAGAAAATGGATTCCATTCCAACCGACTATTGTGCAATTTTAATAAAACTAGATTTCTTTGAGTTCAGGAAAATCAAACTAGCCTTCAAGTTCAATCTTAACAAAATCTCAAAGGAAAACATCACAGAATTTATCAAAGAATTAGATCATTGGGTCAGCCTTCTATCATTACCAGATTGGAACAACTTCTATAGTATTTGCACCAATACCCTTAACAAACACATCAAGAAAACCAAAGTTAACTTTATCCAAAAAGATTATCGCACCAGTGCAGAAAAAAAACTCAAAAAACAAACCAAGAAAATCAATAAAACAATGATATAACTCAAGAACAACCAGAGACCCTTATTTCTTTTGGACCAAGAGTTAATAACTCTATACGAAGTCATTAACTACAGCTCCAATGTGTCAATTAAAGGTTTCCAAAAGCCGAAGAAACTATTAATCAAGAAAACTTTACTTCAGTCCTAACAAGAACTAGCTGAAGAATTTTGCCTAAGTTTGAAAAACATGATAGAGAACTTCTATAACAAACCAAAGAGTTATATCAAAAAAACTCTTGGAACTATCAAACCAAAAATCAATCTGTTTAAAATATACAATTCTGACAATTAATTGAAAGATGATTCAGACCTTATTCAAGAAACTATCAACAAATACTTCAAAAATATCTTACGATCCAGAGACTTCAAACTTGAGAATTTTTCTGAATGGAAAGAAGTTTATACTTCCAAACCAATCAATTAAGAAATATATAACAACCTTATAGATCCATATATTCCCTCAGATGTCAAAGAAGCCATTCGTAAGTTTCCAAAAAACAAAGCTCTAGGAAAATCTGGGGTCAGCTATGACATCATCAAACTTATGGGGGACAAAGCTATTGTGTATATGATGACAGTATTTAATTATATCCTACAATCTATCTCCATATCCAAGCAGTGGAAACAAACTATTATTACACTTATTCCAAAGAAAGTAGTATAGAGCCACAAGCTTGCTGACTCTAGACCTATCGCTTGTTAACTCTACAAGAAAAATATTTACAGGACGGATTAATAAAAAATTAACCAAAATCCTTAAAGATAATAATATATTATTAGAATTTAACTGTACCGGCTTTCTGAGACAAAGTACAATGAAACTCCTAACAATTGTACACTCAGCTCTTCAAGCAGCAAATGCCAACAATAAGGAATTTTGGTTTGCCTCTCTTGACATTGCCAAAGCATTCAACTCAGCTCCAATATCAGCAATCAAAAGATCATTAGAAAGAAACAACTGTCCTGAGCAAATCAATAAACTTCTTATCAACATTTTAAGTAACAAAGAAGTATCTATCAATACACCATTTGGACCAACTGACCTATTCATTGTCAACAATGGAGTAGAGCAAGGCAAAACTCTATCACCTATTACATGGATTATTTTTTATGACCCTCTGGTCACTAAACTATTACAATATGACTTAGTTAGAGGATCTGTAGCTCCCAACATACTTGCATATATGGATGACCTAGCCCTTATTGCAGACTCCAAGCAAAAAATGGAGAATTTTCTAAATGTAGCCAATCAATTCTTCGCACTGAACAATATTACATGCAATAAAGAGAAAACAAAAATAATCAACAATATTAGAGTAAAGCATGGCACTTAGAGCACTATCAGATTCAACAACTACCATGTCCAAATTTTTAAACCATAAGAAAGTGTTAAGTACTTTGAAACATTAATCTCTCCCAGAAATTTTAACAAAATCAATATAAAAGCATTCTTGCAGACATCATTGCAAATAATGAAGAGTTCACTAAACACAATTGGAAAGGAGAAATCAAGCAACAAATCAATGACTGGGTCATTATAGGAAAGTTCGAGTATTTTCTACTCTTCTTATTCCTTAACAAAACGACTCTTAACTTACTCCAAACCAAAATCAACAAACTGGTAAAGTCAGCATACAAGATTTTATCAAAATGCTCCAATACAATCCTAGTCAGCTGCAGTGGCCTCAACTTGACAATATTAGAAGAGAGGCAAAGAATCACCCTAATAGGAAACCTCATCTCCAAACTTTCTATCCCCTCTATTAGAAAGTATATAATACAAGACATCCAGTTCATCCAAACAAAAGAAGCTATTTGGTTCTGTCCCATTTGCGACCCAGAAAAATTCAACCAGGAAAACTGGATTCTTTATGCTACAAAATCAATCAAAAACCTCAAAATCCAAATTTGTCCAGCAGAATGTTCATTTCATCTTGACAACATGGAAAACTTGATCAGATTTTTATTTATCAACATGCAGTCACAACTTAGAAAAACAGCAATTAGTACAACTAATACCCTCAACATAAAGTTTATTAACCACTGTTGAAGTACAATAACACTACCAAACTTTCCTAGTCACAGCTTGCTACACACACAGAAATAATTCGCTTGGGTCCAGAGCTCAATTGGTTCAAAACATTTGCAAACACTAAGAACCTATCTGGAATCTATGGTCCAATACCAAATCCTAAAACAATATTCTAGTTCCTACATAACATTAATACAGTTGTTAAGACTTGCAAAAGATATACTCTTATAGATAAAAGAACACTACTCAAAGGAAAGCATTTTATTATAGATCTTGACAATAATCTTACTAGATGTTCAGGCTGTCCAATCGGTACACCCTTCCATGATTTTTGTTAGATATCATTTATGAGTATATTTACTTCCATACTATAGGTCTCTTTCAGTTCTCTCAATAGATTCAAATACCGTCTGCTCAACATAATAGATGAAATTGTTAACTTCCCACCAAATAATGAACACATTCTTTAAGAAGTTAATATCTCTGCTAGTTATTCTCTTCAATTATTATTACAAGATCTTGGCCTGTAACAATATTACCATATTCAATCTTACAAGAATAGTCTATTTACAGTATAAATGAGACTGAAGTAAAACTACTCAACTTCTGTCTATCACCAGGCAATATTTTTTTGGCAATCTTTGACATTATACAGGAAATCCCAGCTCACTTTACCATCAAAATTAGAAACAACAAAAAAATCCTTCAACTGGTACCTGAATACTCAAGAAGGATGGTTAAAATCAACTTCTCCTTATTATCTCAGAGAATAAATTGGTACATATAACAAAAATCTATAGAGATTGTATATACCAAATCAAAATTCAAATCAAGATCAATCAAAACCATCCAATGGAACAACTCTTCACTACACTTTCCAGAAAACCCCCTAATAAACAATACTTGTTTGCGTAGCAGTATTAGATGATGCAAGAAAATTTTTAATATTACCAGAGACTACATGGTATGTAAAAGCTCCTCAGTTGTTCAAACATTTGGACGAACACATACCTTACATGGTCTAAAAGTCATTAACCAGTTCAACAAAAATATTAGAAAACTCTGTAATAACAAATACAGCATCTTAGTAGCCTTCAGAATCAAACTGCTCTTAGGAACTCTTCCAATCCGTCTTATACTTCATCAGTTATATCCTAATTAATACCCAAATACTCTCTGTCCATGATGTAAACTTCGTACAGAAGACATTCAACATGTTTTCAAATGTGCGGAAGCATTACAAGCAGCTGAGCAAATTATTAAAACTATTAATCAAACTCTCTATCCAGATGATAATCATAAACCGATCTTACATATTGTATATGGCAAGTCATTGAGTTGTCATGTGGAGTTATAGACAAAATTTTTTCAACCACAGATTCTACGAAATGAATCAAGGCAGCAACAGAATCTTTGTCCTTATTGCATGATCTAATTTGGAAACCATGTTACTCTATAGCTAATACTTCATCTCTCACTGGAATCAAGTGGAACCATATCAAGATACATAATTCAACCAATTCTGCTAATCCAGAAGCTAAAAACACTTCACAGGCCAAAGACATTTCCAATAATCTACAAGACAATATCATTATTGATCTATCTTTTACTATGGCTAACTTATTCATTCAATCTAAATATAATTATTCCAAATATATTCATAGTCTAATAACTCTATTCACTAATTCTAATTTTACTACTATTTCTCTTAATGCTAAGTAGGTATTTATAACTACTTGATGCCATCTGGCAAAATATATTATTTTAAATTTTCTTTTCAATATTAGTTATATAGTTACTGTAGGCAAGCTAGTATTTAACTTATTGTACCAACATATAAGAGATGTTGTTTCTTTCACGATGTATATTCTGCTATATACAAATCAAATAAAGAAATGATGTTTACCTACAAAAAAAAAAAAAAAAAAAAGATGAAAAGAAATCAAATAAACTGTTTTTTTTTTTGAAAAACTTTTTTTTATTATTGAAGCTTAAGTAAACAAAATCAAGAACCTTTTTGTTTTTACTTTTTGAAGAGATAAACAAAACAGTGAAGAGTTGAAAATTTTTCATTATAATATATAAGATTTGTATTAAAAAAAAAATATGGATTATTTTAAGAGTAAAGATATACTTTAGTTTAAATACTATTTTGAAATAATGATTAAAGAATTAGCAGAAAGAGTTGACAATAATAAAAAAATATAAGATATAAATTAATTTATATAAAATCTTAAAATACTTGTAATTTGATATAAAATATTTAATAAAAACAATATATTGAAGTATTTATTACCTTAAAAAAAAATTAGAATTAAATAAATCAATAATATAAAAAGTTTATTACAATAGCTATAAAAGTAAAAAAAAAAAAAACTTATTAGAAAAATATAAATTTTTTTAATAAAAATAAATTAAAAAAAAGGTTTATTAGCTATAGAAATTTCTTATATTGGAATCAAAATATTTTTGTATAAATTAGATTATTTATTAATAAAATTCGAACTTTTAAAAAATCAGTTATCCTTTTTAAGCCAATTATGCTTTTTATTGATTAACGTGAACTCGCATTTAAGCTAAGAAAGTTATTTTTTTGATGCGTTCATAATGAATCATGATCTGCTCCCACGGTTTAGGGCCCCTTATAGCCATAAGTGAAAGCTCACATCGTGAACTTAAAATGGTGCCAAAATCCGTTCACCCCATTAAATCATCATGGATTATAGTTGATATTGCACTTACCCAACCCCAACGGAGCTCTGTCGCCTATATAATGATCACGGCTCACCTTGCCGTGGACTCGACAGCTTCCGGATTTCATCCTTAGCATACTATTTCTAAAAATAAGGTTAATGCATGATGCAATAAACATACGTACGTACCCCTTAATTCAGGAGTGACCTAACACGTATATCTCCACTCCAGAATATATTCTATATATAAATCCTTTCATAAGTAATCGAGAAATTAAATTTTACTTCACAACTATTCTTGAATATCGCATAAAGCGCATTTTTGAGTGGAAAATCAAATTCTTGATTATTCCAATTACAAGGACTCATACAGGATCCTATCGTTTTCCGAATATTATAAGAACATTCGTATAATTTTTATGAAAAAAAACTCGCAGTTTTTTTTCTTGCATATATTCTTCTTTAAAATAAGAGTAGTATTTTACCAAATTACTGTTCTCGAATAATCAATATACTGTTCTTAATGTTATCATTATTTTAAGAATAATATTTTTAAAGAGCTTGGTATTTTATCTCATCACATAACATTCATTTGACGAATTACAAAATTCATCATCAGTAATAATGAATGAATCTTTGGAAAATGATAGGATCCGATTTGGAAATGGTCCCTCATCCATTGCATACAATCAAACCACATCCGATTATAGCAACTATAATAATGATTCCGATCCCTCATCCTACCATAATTCACCTACATCTCTCAAAAATCATTCTGTCCTCAGCGGAGGTGAACAGACCATAATGTCTACAACCACCAATGCAACAACTTCGATACTACCACCCGATCATGCAAATATTAATTTCAAACCGACCGCAACTGCTATATCAAAGGTTACCAAGTTGAAGTTACATGTATCGTTGGACTCGACGATTTATACAGCGGGCGGAATATTGACCGGAAGGCTGGAATTGGTTAGTACCACCTCGAGATCCTTGAAGCTCGGCGAGATATCTTGTGAGTTGACTGCTTATGAAGGTATGCAGCAAATTTTCAATCATGAATAATGAATATCGAAATATGGTTTTTCTTTTCTTCGAAATATAAAACTCAGTTTACGCAAAATTGGTTATTTTTAAAATCAAAATTGTTCTGAATAATCAAAATTCTTAGAATTAAATACGAGAGAGTACACGGCATCACAATCATTCCTATCTTCTCGACTGGTGTTTCAAAGTGCAACATTACCACCATCAAATGCCGTACATGGACCACCTGACAATGGCTACTGGACCGCGAAGAAGGGGAAGACTACTTTCCCATTTTCATTTAAGATTCCCGTTGATGCGCCAAGTTCTGTAGAATACGGGAATGGTGCATGCTTACGATATATTGTAACCGGGTAATTAATATACACTTTTAATAATTTGAGTGATAAATTTAAACTTTACTATTAAAAATATTAAAATCATACTCTTAAACATTTTAGAGTTATCCAATTTTTAAATAACAACAAGCAAGATTCAATGTTTAAGGCAAAGGAGGCGTTTGTGGTTGAGGCATGGGATGCATATAATCCTTTATATAAGCAACCAATTGATGCTGTAAATATGAAACAGCTGTGGATGGGCGGAAGTGGTGCTATCACGTTGGAAAGTACATTGGTAGAAACCTTATTCCAAAGTGGTGGGAATGTTAGCATAAAGGTTAGGGTAAAGAACGATACCAAACGGAGGGTATGTTTTTTACATTATTAAGAAAATGTTGAGTTTGTCATGCATTTAATTTATTGAAGACTTTTTTAGGTCCAAGGACTTAAAGTATCTATCACGCATAGGCTGTTGATACTGGCAAACAAGGCCAAAAAAGAGATAGATCAGGTTAAGGCTGTGGGTGAGACTGTTAAAGAGGAATGGTTTAAGGGTAAAGATTTTTTGTTCGACTGTGGCGAAGATAGATCAACCATTGTTCATATTAATGTACCGGTAGGTCCTTATTACTGTTTACTTATTCCCTGGAGGAATGCATTGATTTATCATAATTTATTTCCTAGAACAATGTAAGAACAATAAGAAATACTGCTCTTTTCGAAGTTGTATGCTACATCATCGTATCACTATATTTGGGGCCATTCACGTATGTTACATCAGAAAAAAAATTTTTTTTTATTAATCTTAGAAAAAAACCTGATATAATGCAAATTCACAAACATATAGAAAGGATCTCTCCGTGCAGCTTCCGGTCTATATAGCACATTCAGCATCACTGCAACCTCCTCCTATGGCTGATACAGATCTTAACCATTTTCCAAACCATTACAACATGATGGATGAAAGTGCTGATTTTTTTATCGAGGACATTAGACAAGATGACAATGAAGTACTTGAATATGTCGCCACTCCAGTGAGTATTCCGTCTAAAAAAGGAACCAGAATTTTACCTTGGACGAATGGGGATGATGATTACAAAGGTCATTATTCACCTCGAGGTTCATTCGGATCGGGAATGTTTGGCTCGGCAAGTCCAAAGAAACTTAGTTCATTGGCGTCATCATTTCTTGGTCGGCCGAAACAAATGACACCATCTTCTCCATCAAAATTAATTGCAAAATCTCCGCCGTTGGCACCTGCATCACCTTATGCGTACATTCCTGCAATAGAGCGTGTGAGATACCTTTCATTCTCAACTCAAGAACAGAACGTAGTACAAAAACGTCCTTATACACCACAACCGACATCCGCTCTGGGTAGTGCAGTTAATGGGTTCGGTGTTTATTCTGGATCGCAAGCATCCGAATACGAATTTGGAGCATCACCACCTCCCACAAAGGCTGTACAAAAATGGTTAGAAAATCAAAACACGAATGATCAAGCTGATTCTTCGAGCATTGTGACTCCCCCATTATCGGAGCCAGTTGAGCAAAGTGCAAAATCCACGGTTTCGCCATGGTCACATGTAAATCGTACACAAGAAATAATGAATATCTCACCAAAATCACAATCTCCGAAATCCGGTTTGCAAGGTCCTATTGCAATTCCAGTGCAAAACACGTCAAAGTTGCCGGATAGCACATTTCAACGAAGCAATAGTATTGTTTCATCGCCATCTGGTCCTTCTGGATTAACTTTGCTTATGAAACAAAAGTCCTCATCACCCTCAGTCATAGATCATACGTTTGAAGAAAAACAACCAGTAAATTCTGGTGACTCTGTTCTCAAAGAAAGGAATATATCCAAAGAAGATGAAGAAGAAAGTATCGTTATTATTGATGAAAATAACGTTCCAAAATCAGATTTTCTTCAAGTTCCAGGAACCGAACAAGATATATCCAGGCAATTTCCTCCTGCATCTACAAGTGGTGCTATTGGAAACATATCAGCATTGTTGAGATGGGGCGGTTCTTGGATTGGATATAGTAATGACGATCCTAATAAAAGTCAGGATAATCATGATGCAACTGTAACAAATAATGATAGTCAGAATAAGGGAGCAAACGATGAGAGGCCACGTAAAGCGCTTCCATCACACCCAGAATATGCATCTGATACTTCCAAAATTCGCGCAATTAAAGTTGATCAGATAATGGATATTATTCAAAATGATCAGACTTTTGATGAAGATGTCAGATCAGAAATTCCAGATGATGATTTAATTAAGGGGAGACCGAGAAGAACACTTCCCCCACCACCTGAAGATGCGACAAATACCAGAAAAGCTCGTGCAATTAAAATCAATGAAATCGTAAACATCGCTAAAAATGGTCAGGACATTTTTGGCGTAGAGATGCCATCAACGGAAAACAGTTCTCAAGTAACTAGTGCACCAATTGTACCAGTGATCCAGGACACTCCTGTACATAGGCCACGACGAAATCTTCCCCCTATTCCAACGAAGCCTCTGTCTCTTATCTCCGAAGCGCCTAGTAATGTCATGACTGATTCTAACAAAAGTAAAGTGACAATAGAGAACGAGATTGCCTTATCATCAAAATTGGCTGACGCTACCTCAGAAATAAACACAAAATCTTCTAGTCCACCTGTCCCGCCAAAACCACCCAAGCTCGCCGCTAGTCCACCTAAATCGCCTAAAACATCCAAGCTTGTCTCTAGCCCGCCAAAACCTCCCAAACCTACAGTCACGAAGCCTAATCAAAACCCTACAAAAGCGTCAATATTTATGTCATTGGGACAAAAGAAATCAGGTTTAGCCGACAACAGTGTGGTACCATCTTCGTCCGCGATTCAAGGTGGTATTAGTTCACCGCCGAAGCAGACTGGGTTCAATGTTCCACGAAAACCTGTAAGTCGAAACAATATTTTGAACATTGAAGAAGAAGCCATGAATACCAATAAATTTGGAAATGATGATAATAGAATTGAATCAAAAGATGATAATAGACTTGTAGCTGATGTTTCAAAAAACTCTGTCTTAACTGATAATGCGCCGTCAACAGGTCCCTCGTCAAACGTAAACTCCGGCGAAATATCCTTATCTTCACCGAAATTTGAAGAATCAAAGAATTCCGATAAAGATCCATTCGGTGAAATTATTATTCCTTCCGAACTGATTAATCCTTCTCCGCCCCCAAAAACATCTTTACCAACAACTAGTTCGACTCCAATTTCTACCACAAATCTTACCAGAAAAAAAACTTTTAGTCAACACAAACTGGGGCCAATGTTACCCACTCTTCCTCAGACCATACTTACCAATCCCCATAATGAAAATATGATTATCGAGGAAGAATCTGTTAACGAGACTTCTAAATTCTCTTCTTCACCGATAAGTCAATATTCCAAGATCACTTCAACATCAACAACTTATGTAAATACCACTATAGCAAAACCTGTTGTTATTTCTCCTTTACTGCAAAAGAGTGATGGTGAGTTAAGCACTGATATTGCAAGTAATAAAACAGTGCTAAAGACGAATAAAAAGAATAAGAAGTTGGTGGATGACAACGATGAAAATAGATTAACGTTTAAGATAATTGAGCCTCCGAAACAAGTATTGAGTCCCAGACTACAAGAGTATATTAGTAAATACAACAGGGCCACATCTGGTGGAAATTGATGATTTAAGCCAAAACTTCGCGTTATGTCGATGGATGATGGAATTCTTGGTGTAATATATTGTACCTTTTTTTGTATTTATAATTGTAATTTTGTAAAAAAAATTAACACTTAAAACTTTAATGTATAGTTATCGTTAATTTTTGTAATAAAAAGTTATTCTTTATATTCATATTATCCATCAAATAGAAAGCGACTGTCACTCGGCACGTTTCAAGCCAAATGGTTAATAAATTGTATTTAACCGAATTTACAAATTAATTGGTTGCGTTAGAAAACATTAAAATTATTCATGGCGAGTCTGATACTATTGTTTCTAATAATAAATGAATACATTATTTTTTTATAATTTTTTGTTATCTTAAAAAAATTTATTGTTTTTATTGTCAGTATTTCTATCTTTTGTTATGCATCCATCAATTAGCAAAGTTGAGAATTTAAAAAATTTGGTTTTATAAAATTTCTATTATAGAAAGTTACCTATTTACTTTAGTGGTAGGGAAAGTTATTAGCAAGCAAAAAATTCGGATTCACTCATCATAAGTCGAGGGAGTTCAGAGGTTGTAAGGTCATTGAATACACCATCAAAGACGTGTGGGAATTATGGATTCGTAAAAAATGATCTCGGTGGATCAAAAACGTTTGTGATTTTTGTGAGGTGGGACGCGAATGGTGCCAAAAATATCTTGCTCAAATATTTAACGGAGGGTCAGGTTTTAGCCTGACTTAGAACCTATATGGATAGTAAAGACTAACTTTATTTATTCATATTGGATTCAACTTCAAGGGTCCACGCAAAACCATTCTCGAAAAAATTCAATACATTTTTGGAAACATCATAGTAAAGGGTAATTGTTGTGGTAATGCAGTAATCTTTTTCGAAGACATTAATGAAATGTTTCTGGTATAGACGAACTTAAAAATTATTACTTACCTCGAAAATGAATATACAACCAAGGTGAATCCATCTAGTAGGTATTTAAGCAATTGTGCATTACGTTCAATATAGAAAGAAATTTTCCGTTTATATTTATCAAAAAGAATCCCATTAAGTCGCATTCCTTTTTCACCCTGTGGTCGGAAACTCGTGTGCAAATCAAAGAACATTTCCAATCCAATTTTTTTGTATTAGTAAATATATCATTTTTTTCTCTTTTATTCGAATATATATATATATATATAATATACAACATTCTAAGATAGTGTTAAATAAAAATTACAGATTGTTATTTTAAAAATGAGTATTTCGTATGTACGAATTATAAATAGTTTAAAAAGATAAAAAAATGCAAATTTTTCTATGGCGATTCAAGATAATAAATATTAGTTGAAAGTTCGTTAAAATGTATAATTCCACTAATCTGACTTGGGTTGGATAGTGGTTTAAATTGACTTCTGAGAGAGTGAAGAAATTAAGCAAATATACATATACAATGACGATGCGATGTCTAGAGAGACGATAATAAAATGAGTGAAAATCTACATATATGACGAAAAAATCTTATCAAGACACATTGCTGTGAATTAAATGTTTTTTTTGTCTTTTTTTGATGCTACGTTATGAAATGTTTTTTGGGTTTTTGAGTTTTTTTTTTTGTTTTTGAGAATGCTAACGTGTCTAGTAGAAATTGGATCATAAAGCCTACATAGGCAAAAGTTCTTATGAGATTGCTCTGGTTGATGATTCAACGGTGAAGACTTGATTATTTGGGTGAATTGCAAAAGTTGAATTGATAGAATAACTCGGGAAGCGATTGAGCATGATCTTAGAAACACATAAACTTGTTTTTCTTGGCCATAAGCTGTTCCATTTGGTTTTCCAGCGCCGATCGAGCTTTTTCAGCCTTCTCCTTGGCTTTTCGTTCTTCCTCCAGTACACTTTCCATTAACTTCTTCTCCTCTTGTACGGTTGATCTTGCTTGTTCAACCTGTTGTTGTGCATCGTCCAACTGTGACTTCAATTTTTTGATCTGTTCAAGATAGTCACTCTTTTCGCGTTGCAATATAGACAGTTGCTTTTTGGCCACGCGAAGATTATTTTCATTCTCGTTGAGCGTAGATTCCAATGTTTCGACAAGTTGTCGATTCTGTACGCTTTCGCCCTCCATCTTTTCAATCTTCTTGTGCAACTTTTGAACCTCTGATGCAATTTCGGAGCTCACATTGGAATCGGATCGATTTCTTGTAAGATTTGGTGGTAGAGGAGAACGCGGTGTTGTGGGATTACCGGGTGTGGCTGGTGGTGTACCTGAAGGTGGTGGAGGTGGCGGATGACTTGGTGGAGGTGTTGGAGGAGGTGCGATCGCAAGACTTCCTGTAATAGGTCGAATACCACTTTTTTTAATATCCGATGAACTGGAAGAAGTTGAGGACGTAGAACTTCGGATTCCAGATTCGACCTCATTTCCATCATTTGATCGCTTTTCAAGTTCGGTTATCCTTTCCTGGAGAGACTTAATTAAGCTGTTTTGCTGGGAAATTTTATTTTCTTGGCGAGTGAGTTTGGATTGTTCCCGAGAATTCACACTGCTCACGCTACCGTGTGAACTTGAAACGGTTGATGCACTATTAGGTCTGGTTGGACTGGGTGCTGTACCCTTGATCCCTTGCTCGAGCTGGAAATTGAGTTCCAGAAGTCGCTCGATTTCCTTTTCCATTTCTTTGGAATTGGCCAAGGATTGTTGCTTCAAGTTGGCTAGTTCCTTTTCCAGTTTAATGATCTGACCATTTAACTCTGCAATTTGAGTTGAAGTCTTACCAGAACCTACGGATCGCAATTGCTGCATCAAGAATTCAATCTTTTGGTCAAGTTTACCCTGTTCTTCGACGTATGTTTTATTCTCCTCCTCTAGACACTCTTTTTCTACTTCTAACACATTAATCTTATCCTTTAGCTCTTTAATAGATTTATTTTCGTGTGCATTTAGACGAGAAAGTTCGCTTTCCAATGATTTAACCTTATCAACCAGTTTTCGTGTTTGATCTTCCGTTTCAGCGATTTTAACATTCAGGTGATCGTTAGTTTGTCGTAGTTGTTCATTTGCAGACGCAAGTTTGGCAAGCACTGGGTTTGTCGATCCAGAAAGGCGTTGATCAACTTCCGCGTCTTCCAGAGGACTCTTTTTAGCTTCCTGTAAGGCCTTTTCAAGTTTTGCAATTTGATCTTTCTGCTGTCTCGAAAGCTCGTCGGCGTCTTCGAATTTGGCTGCGGCTTCTGCGAAATCCTCGGCCAAGATTTCGAGATCTTTCTGAAGTTGCTTGACTTCCGCCTCATGGTCTTCATTACGCTGTGCTTGAATCTTCTTTTCGGATTCAAGTTGATTTGCAATTTTTTCCAATTCTTCGACGCGTTCTTGTTGAGCTTGAGCCTGATCACGGGCCTTTCGGAGTTCGTTGGTGAGATCTTCAATCACATCGTCGTCAATGTTTTCATAGCATTGAATAACGGAATCGTGATTAGCGTCATCGATTTCTGCTTGTAAACGTGTACACTGTTCTCTAAGGGTGTTGACTTCTTCGTTCACTTGTTGAAGCTTGGTGATTTCTTGGCTGTGTTGTTCTTGAACACCTTGGAGTTTGTTTTCCAGATTCTTGACTTGTTGGATAAACTTTGCTTCGGACGCTTTGACCTTATCAAGTTCCGCCTTGTAAGCCTTAAGTTCAGTGGCGGCTGAATCAAGTTCCAATTTTGATGCTTCTGCGAGCTTACTTTCAAGTTCTTTTACTCGCGCTGCAGCGTCAGTCTCCGATAGCTTGGCCGCCTGTAATTCAAACTGAGTGTTTCGTATAAGTGCCTCTAATTCAACGATAAGGACATCCTGGTTGTTGATTCCACTCTCCCGTTCTGTTAATACGCTAAGGGCTTCTTTTAATTTCGCTTCCAATTCATTGATGACCCTTGTCCTCCTTTCATCAGAGGCTTTTGCTTCCTCCAGTTGCAACCGGACGAATGAAAGTTTTTCTTCAAGGTTTGAAATCATTTCTTTGTCCATCTTTTCGTTATCCTTAGCCATAACTAGTTCTGTTTCTAAGTTCATCAATGTAGATTCCAGCTCTCGGACTGCGTCTCTTTGATTGGCCTCCCTTTTCTCAAGGGCCTCCATTAACTCGGACACGCGTTGAGCACTCTGGTCACGTTCCTTCTCCATGTTTTTCATTTGAGCTTCTAAGTCGACGAGAATTTCGTTCTGAGCAACCATCTCAAGTTTGGCATTGGACAACTCTTCTCGTAAGGCACCGACATTTTCTTTTCCGGCCACCCCAGCAATCTTGTATGTTTCAACCTCGATTTCCAAAGTTTTAACTCGTCTTTGAGCTTCATCACGTTGTTTTTGGGCATCACTCAATAAAGCAGAAAGTTCTTCAAGTTCAACAGAAGAGGAGCTGGTATTATCCTTAGCAGAAGCCAACTCTTGCCTCAAGGTTTTTAATTCTTCTTCTAATGAAATCGCAAGTTCTTTTTGAATGCTAAATCCTCCCTTCATTGTTTGAAGTTCCCTGACTGCTGCTTCTTTGGCATTTCTGATTTTACGAAGCTGGGATTGCAGTTGCTCGATAGTGGATTTTTGTTCCGATTCCAGTTCTTTTAAAAAGGCTACTTCTTCTTTTACAGTTTCAAAAATATTTATTTCCCTTTGAGCAGAAACAAGCTTGGATTCTAAGTCTTGGACTGTTCTACGCAAATCAAATTCTGATGCTTTCAACCCAGCAATTTGATCTCGCAGGGAAGAAACGGTAGGATCTTCGTCCTTGATAAGATCCAATCGATTTTCGAGCGTTTCGATTTGTCTGCGTTGTTCTCTTTCATGCGCACGTAACTTCTCTATTTCTTCCTTTAACTGCTTGACTTGCTGAGAATCCTTGTTGTTTGATTCGCTTAGTTGAAATTCGAGTTCCTGGATCTTCTTATTTTGTTCCATTTCTTTTGCCTTCAATCCAGCGAGCTCACGCTTAAGATTTACCGCCTGAGACCTCTCTTCAGCTTTCTTGAGTTTAGCTTCCAAGTTTTCGATTACTCGTTTTTGCGCTGATTCCGTTTCTTTGGCAATTGCCAAATCAGTTCGTAATATGACAAGATCTTCGTCGACTTTTTCGCCTTTTTCAGAAAGTCGATCTTCCAAGACAGCGATCCTTTCTCTTTGCGCAATTTCAACGATTCGTAAATGTTCTAACTGTTCTTGAAGGACAGATTCTTCCTGATCTGAACCTAATCTTGCTTTGAGAACTCGAAGTCTTTCCAGGGCGACGGACTCCCTAGCTCGAACGTCCTTGAGTTCGTTTCGTAGGGACTCTAATTCATCCTGAAGAACTTTGCTAACGTCATCGCCACTTTCCAATTTATGCAAGAGAGTCTTAAGTCTGTTCATTTCTCTTTCTAAATCTTCTTCTTGCTTATGAACCTCCATGAGTTTCGTTCTGAAAGCCAATGCCTCAGTTTCCTTTTCTCGTAGTTTCTGCTGAAGCATTGCTTTATCCGCGAGATCTCGTTTGAGTATACCAATCAATTCGTGCTTGTGATGCATATCCAATTTGAGAGCTTCGAGTTGCCCTTGAAGTGCGGTGATCGTTTCGTGTTCGCTTTTAAGATCTTCGGATACCTCTGATTTAGCTGAAAGATCCCGTTGCAAAGCAGAAAGTTTTTCTTCTAATACTTCAATAGTCTTGTAGGAAGGATCAACGAGATCGATTTCGGGATTTTGGTGAACAGGAACATGCGGTGTTTCTTTTGCCTTAGCTAATTGATCTTCTAATGATTTGATTTTCTCTTCCAATTCCTCGATTTTCTTGTCAATACTATCGGAGGTGGTTCCATTTTCCTCAGTAATGGTGTTCAACTTGCTATTTTTCTCATCAAAGGCAAGTGAATAGGCCTCTCTTGTTTCCCGAAGCTCATCTTCCAATTCTCGAATATTATTCTGTTGTTCGACCGATGGGAATAATAAAGCAGCGATTGTGTGACTCTTAACTTCGATTTCATTTTGAAGTTTTTCGACTTGTTGTCGAAGTTCTTTCAACTCATCATTCTTGTTGGCTACATCTAGTTTTCCTTCAATCTGGGATGCAGCATTATTAATAATAATTTGTCTTTGAGCTTCTTGTGTCATGGCAAGTTGTTCTTCTAGTTCTTTGAGCTGAATTTGTAATTTTTGCAAGGTTTCCTCATTCGTATCTTCCTTATTTTGTCTTTCAATGATGCTCTGTATCTCAGCTTTAAGCAAATTGATGTTAGATTCAATTTTCAAAACCTCTTCACTTTTGACTCCATTGTTATATGAAGCAATGATATCTAGATTTCTTTTTTGCTCCTCTTTAAGTTGTTCAACTTCATCTCGGAGTCTATGAACGATGTCATACTGATCTATTTCGCTGGTGGCTGCAGAATATCCAGATTCAGCATACGAGTATTCTGAGGTCATCACCGACATAACCTCAATTTGAGCCAAAGCGTCACGCCGTTTTAGTTCTTCGCGAAGTTCACTTACAATCTCAAGAGTTTCAAGATGATTGACCTCTAGACGTGCAAACTCTTTTTTGACTTCTATTAAACCTTCTTCTTTATCAGCGTGTAATAACTCCAATTGCTTGAGTTCGATCTGGAGTTTCTGAACCATGGCCATGCTGGAAAGCTCACGTTTCTCTGCACCTTGGATTTCAGCGGAGAGAGATTTTGCTTTGCGATGAGTGCCGTGAATGTGAGTTGACAACGATTCACTATCTTGGACAAAGTCAGGATTTACTGGAGACATTGGAGCCGAATCGCCAACCAACGTTACTCCGTATTTTGGAATTTTGACTTCTTGAAGTCGCGAATTAAGCTCGTTAATTTCATCGATACATGACTGATACTTGGACTTTGTATCCGTAAGTTCGGAGACAGTTTTTTCGTGAGTTTTTTGAAGTTCCAAGAGTTTTGATTCTAGGTTTATAATTGTCGAAAAATCGTTATTTGACATTGGTGTGTTTGTGTTTGAAGTTGGTGGAGTGGAAAATGGAGTGTCAACATCGGATGCAGAAGAAGAGGAAGAGGAGGAAGAGGATCTGCGATGTTGGCGAGGATACTTGTTCACATCCACTCTGAGTTTCTTCATCTGAGAAATCTCCGTGACAAGTTCTTCGACCTTTTTCTCAAGTTGAGCGATCCTACGATCTCTTTCTTCGATTTCGGACATTAATAAATTCTGGTCTTGTTCGTCAAGTGACTTTTCCTTCTTGTATTTTAATTCAAGTTTCATATAAGCGTCCTCCCTTTCGTGTAGTGCCCTTTCTAGATTTTGGGTGGTCTCATTCATTATCGTAACTTTGTTTTCACTTTTCGCCAGCCGCAATTCAAGTTTTTGGATTACACCTTCATTTTTCTCACTATTTAGTCTGAGTTGAGCAATTCTACTTCGGAGGTCATTTATTGTTTCTCGATCTTTCTTTTGTTCGCTGGCATGTGCCTCGAGTTTAGATTCAAGATCATTAATATAATTTTCAGAAATTTCCTCACGTTCCGTGAGTTTTGAGACCATATTCTTAAGGTCAGATATCATGCCTTGGTTTTTAGAATTGAGTTCTTCCGCTTCTCCGAGTTTTGATTCTTGTTCGTGCATCATTTGTTCCGAATTCGCCAAGGAAGCTCGGGCAATTCTGAGGTTATTCTCCAGTTCAGCAATTGATTTTTCATATTCGGCAATTAGAGGTCCAATAGTTTCCTGGAAGGATTCGGAAGAAGGTGCTGAGAACGCACTCTCCTGTTGATCAATTTTTTTAGATGATAAAAGATCCATGTTGTCCTGATACATTGACAATTCTTCGGAAGTTTTTGTATATTTCTGCATAAGCTCTGAATAACAACGTTGAAGTTCTACCAACTGTTCTTCAAGTGAGTCAATATCCTTGTTTTTACTTGGAGCTTGAGTTTCGAGGCCATTAGTAATTATGCTCAATGGTGTGGATAATCTACGACTGTTCCTAGATTCGTTTGGTGTAGTTCTTCCTGATTCACTCGTTTGTTTCAAAGCCTTGACTTCAGCTCTGAGTTTCAAGACCAAATTTTGCAAATGTTCCAAATCATGCCAACCAGCTTCTTCCTGGGTTACTGTCGCGTTATTCTTAATATTACGGGCACGATTTGCGTATTTAAGCGTATTGACAGTTTCACTAACATTGTATTCTGCTGGAGAGACGCACGCAATCATTAAAGTTTGTGCATTACCACCAAGAGAATCTTGCAATAATCGGGTAAGCTTGGAATCTCGATATGGAACATGCGTCGTAGACCTATTCTTTGTTGGATCTCCTAAAGCGGATATCACGTTTCCCAAAGCCAAAAGCCCAGAATTAATTGAAATCCCTTCTTTCGCGCGTTCTCCGATTGCCGAAGTACGCTTGAGCTAGAACGATTTCAAATTGAGATGAAGCAATTAGTTTAATCTTCATTTTTTCTTTTCCTAAGAAAAAAAAAATCTATTTACTCTTTCACTGCCGGCTAAATCCACAAAATGAAATTTGCTTGTCACGGAGACCCAATCTCCTTCTTCCGTACGTCTACCCATTCTGGACCCTGATCTTGATGGTGACCCAGATTGTCTACTAGATGGACGTGTAGGTGTGCCAGTCGGACTAACTGGTCCGCTCGGTACAAACTTTTGTTGAGAAAGCGTAACAGAAAAAATTGCATGTGATCGAGATGACTGTGAGTTCATTTCCGTAGCACCGACTTGACGAAGTAACGATCCGCGAGTCAAATTACTAATGAATGGTTTTTTTAAAAAACCGTCATATAATTTTGAACAAATAAACATCGTTTTTATGATAAAAATGAAATAATAATTACCCCATCACTTCTTCTACACTGTTAACTTTAACCTCTTGCAACCCGCTCCAAATAATATTTCCTTTAGAATCCTCTCTGATCATAACTTGAGGTCTGCTTTCTTCCTCTTTGTCAGCAAGGAGATCGATCAGGTCTTCGTTGTATATTTCCACGAATGAAACCTTCATGGTACACTTTCGGTTCTTATATTGGGCAGAATTTATGTAAGAGAAAAGTGTGGTCATTGAACGCGGAATTATTCCCTTTTCATCAGCTGATAAAGACGAATTGTCAGATGTACCCATGGTGTATGTTTTACCCGAAGACGTTTGACCATATGCCAATATGGTGACATTGAATCCTGAAACGCAAAAAATGAAGTACGAAAGTTGGAATTGAGAGATGATTACTTGGTCACGAGACCAAGATAGAAGGTCAGGTGATAGATAATGAAACGGAGCGCGACATCCACCCACCTTCCAAGAATTTGTCTACCATATGTTTAACTGAACGATCATAAATTTCTTTCTGAGAAGCCTCGGGACCAAAAACATGATCAAACGTGTAATTTTGTTTCCTTTCTGCTTGAACGACTACTTGGTTTGGTGTGAATGGATTCGTGGAAAGAATCTGTCGCTGGAATCGTGACGGCAAAGTTACCAAATCGTCTGCTGTAAGAGGCCTTATTCTAAGAGCTATATGTAAAGCAAATTAAGATAACATAAGAGTAAATTCCAAATTCTTTCAAATCATCCCTTCGACCAACTTACCAACTTGCACTTTTGTGCTTACGGAAGTGGAATTGTTTGAATTGTTTGCCATTTTAGGTATTATTTAAGTGAGAGAAAGAAAAAAATTTTTTTTTCGTTGATTGACGCCGAAATATTGCTATGTAGAATAAATAAATTAACTAGATACAGGAACGAGCCTTTTAAGTTCGAAAGAAAGTAAATTTTGAAAGTTTTTAAGGGAACCGGCCCGCGTAAGGATGAAGTCAATTTCGAGCTTGCAAATAAAAAGACGTTTCCAAACAAATGCAAGTTTTCTTAAATAAAAGGATAAAAGAAGGTGAAGGGAAGAAGTCGTTAATTTAGATTTAATCTGCAGTTGTCACTTGCGAAAGTACGTTGCTTTTCCTTTCTTGTTGGTATGACAAGAATTATCGTTGAGCAAATGAATTTGGATAGTCGGGGTGGGTAGGCAATTAAAAGGAGAGAGAGAATAATGGAGGATGTTAAAGTTAGATTAATGTAAGAGGGAGGAAGATGAAATAAAGAGGAACCTCGATTACATTTCGAAGTTTATCTAATTCAACAATTCATTGCAGCTTATCGTTACACATTTGAAAAATAGAATAATGCTGTATATGCTCGCATGATAATTCGTGATTCGTATTTTGCGTGGAATACATATTTATTTGTATACTGTAACCAACAATATATTAAATGCATATTTCAGGTCTTTTTGTGGCATTCATGTAACTCATTTTTTAGTCAATTATTTCGCGAATGCAACAATAAATATTATATATTGGTGTTTACCAATGTACCAATCAGTTGAAATACAAAAAAATCCAAAAATGACTGACGAATTAAATTTTGTTCAAACTTGAAATTAATTTGTATCACATGCACCAGGGCGAAAAGTTTCACTTCTACAAAATCGTGAAAACCGATTCAAGTCTATTTGATTGTAGTGAGGGTTAGTCATTGACGCACCTTGAATGCAGGCAGAATACGAAAACATCGCAGATAGTTGCATGATAGTGTAATTAAACTTTTATGCGCGTGTTTTTAAACCTATGGTGCAGTCCATGCAAACGAAGATCGGTTGTAACTTGCCTAAATTCAAAAGTTCTATCGACTGGGTCAAGATTGACCTGAGATTGACTTTTTGCGCAACTTCCATGCGAATGAGCAATCCCAATGGTACTGTATGTGACATTCTTTTGATCGATTTATATTTAGTTAATAAATTCTTTTTGAATTTTGTTAACTGCAACAAACAAAAAAACGAATATGGTTTACAAAAATAGGTTGGGTTTTTTCCGCTTACACCATTACCAATCAAACTTAAGCGGTATTATCCAAACTTAGTGAGCTTCCCGGAACATGCAGCACATACACATAGGCGCACTATCATTCTCTCGGGCATATTTAACGTGGCGCATTTCGAAAAGTGAACCAATAGGCCGATGATAATTCACGCAAACCTCTAAATAACGATAATCTTGCTGTCTTGTTATTTTTATCCATAAATGACAAATCACGAATACCTCAGCCTTTAAATATGATTTATTCGTTTTGTTTCGAATATGCGAGGTTATCTTATCATTAAGGGGAATTTCTTCTTTAGGATAAAATTGTCAATTGGAAATAATGTATAAACTCTTATTGTTTTGTAAATCCAAATAAAGTTACTTTCGTTACGTTAAAAATTTTTAAATAGAATGAAATAATGCATACAATGTACAGTACGTGAATATGCAGTAGATTAAAAGCTTTAGGAAAATTTGATACGATCATAATATCAATGTTATATAACTGTATAACTACTTTATTTAATTTTTGAACTTAGATATTTTGTTTCCAATGTCTTAATAACGCACAACCTACAACATTTTGATCAAACCATAAGAATACATTAACTAACGAGATCAAGTTAAAGGATTTTTATGTTTGTTGCTGTCCATTAACTTTCAAAACGTGTAATTGAAAATAATCCCACTGTATATATGGTTGATTCTTTTTGAAAACGACAAAAATGTTGTTATATCATTATTTTTTGAACAATACATATACATATAAATTCTAGGAGTACAGTTATTAAGTCAGAAAAATCCCTGTCCGCCTTCAAAAAGAATTACCCATATATATCAATAAAAAATTTGAAAATATATAAAAAAATATACATTTAAAAATTTTATACCTACAGATACAATTCAACTCAAATATATTGCAATGGAGTCATATGTAAAAAATCATCAAACATGTATTTAAAGAAATATTGTATTTAAAAAATATTATTATTAGAATCCAAATAAAAATCTGTATTTAAAATGATATTTCATAAAACATATGGTATATTCATGAAAAAACAGATTTGAAAAGATTTGATTGTATATTATAAATTATATTTAAAATAATAAATAATAATAATAACAAATCCTAAATTAAAAATTGATAATAAAAAAAATTTTTTTTTTTATTTGAAATACTTTTAATGATTCTTTATTAATAATTTTTTTGTTTTTAAAAATAAAAATTTTTTTAAAAAATTAATATTATATAATAATAACCAATAGTTTTGATTTTAAAAACTTATAAATAAATTTGTATATATAATAATTGCTATAGTAAATTATATTTAACTTATATACTTTATAGGAATCACAATAGTTCAATTATAATTAAAACTGAAACCAATCTGATTTATTTTTTTAAACTGATTTGATTCAAAAACTGTCAGTGTTAATTTTTTGTAAACCGATTTAATCTGAAATCCAATTGGTTTAATTTTTTATAAACCAAACCAAACCCATTTTATTTATATAAATACAATTTTTATTATTTTATTATTATTTTTTTTTATTACAAACAAGCATAAAATATGAGACTTTTATTAAATAAGAGTTTATAGCTATTATATTAAGTATTTATTTTAATTATAATTTAAAAAAAACTCTTTTCTGTATATAACTTTTTAAAAAAAAATTTTTTTATAATTTTTCTTTAAAATTAAAGAAAAACAAATATTTTTTTTATTTTTTAATATCTAAAAATCCTTTATATTTTTTTTTCTTTTTTTTTTTGCTACAATAATTTCAAAAAAATCAAAAAAATATATTAATATATTAAAATAAAATATTTAATCAAAGAAAAACAAATTTAAAAGCTTTATTTTTTTTTAAAATTACATAAAAAAAAACTTGTAATAATTACTTTTTTATAAATCTTCCTTTTATTTTTTATTTTTTTCTGATATACAAATCTTTTTAAATAATTATATTTTCTGTTTAAAGAATTTCTCTTTAACTCAAAAAATCAATTTTTTTTTTTTTTTTTTTTAAAATTTGGGTAAGCTCACCCTAAATTTTATTAGATTTGTTTTTATGAAATGTACATATATATACAAGTTTCTACAAATTGTTCTAATTTAGGATTCACCCACAGGTATACCATCTGAGTGCACTTTTAACCCTACATTTTTCTATTATATCTTCCAGCCTTTTAATCTGTAAACCTCCTCCAGTTAGCTCC
Organism: Acaulospora morrowiae; assembly: GCA_910591835.1. Taxonomy (NCBI): domain Eukaryota; kingdom Fungi; phylum Glomeromycota; class Glomeromycetes; order Diversisporales; family Acaulosporaceae; genus Acaulospora; species Acaulospora morrowiae. Next base: position 30,067 of record CAJVPV010000074.1, read on the forward strand.
AGCCACTTTTTGCGAATTATCCATCAGAGTACTGTGTCTCTTATCACCATACGCACCATACGGTAGCCGATGGGACCTGTGGCCAATGGTTCAATACCTTTAAACTGTGGTTATTTCTTTTTAACCAGTAGTTGACGATCCTAGTCCTTTTTAGATAATACCAGGCTTCAAGTGTAAGTTGCTTATTTAAAAGGACGCAACATCTCCAAAGTTAGGCTAAGTCTTAAGGGGGATCTTCCATTCTGGCAATCGTTACCTACTAAGTACCTTCACTACAGGTAAGAATGGTGGATATTGCTGGCGAGTTGTTACTCATTGTGAAAGGGGGGAACGTGTTGGATGCTGCTGAAACCAGTTTCCAGTTTGTGGCTCTCCATATATTTCTTTTATAGTCTCATGGACTATAGGGGAAATGAAACGGCCTATTGTGGAACTGGGAATTACACCAAACTTGACAATGATCATCGTAATGCCGACCAGATGATCGTTACACTGCAGCACCTTTTTCTAGAAATCACAATCTCAACGCCCGCTGGGTCAGCGTGTGAAATGGCTTCACATGAGAAACAGCACATAACAGATTATGATGCCAGATACCATATTGTTCTATTCAATCGCTTTCACCTGGGATTGATCCGGTATCTTGTGATTTGACCTGTGGAGTGTTAACCACTACACTATAGACCCACAGGTCATCAAAAACTTTTAAGTTTAAATTTCTGTTAATATTGTTATTTATTAAAATTATAATTTATATTATTTTTTTAGTATTATATTTAATATTATTAAGAGAAAGAAAAAAGTAAAAAGTATTAGTAAACTTTTAAAATTTTGTCAATGTATTATTAGCAATACATTAATATATATTGTTATACTTGATTTTCGCCCAAGATCATCACTACCCCTTGCCCGATTTTCATTAGCATTTACCCTTGAAATGTTACCCATTCTAGAATAATTCTTGTATTACTATCTTTGTTATTGTTTAGCACTGTAC
>CAJVPV010000075.1:0-31053 GCA_910591835.1 Acaulospora morrowiae
GAGGATAATACCTATTTAGATAACTAAAACTCCTATAAAGAAAATTATTCTAAACCTGTCCCCCTGCTACTAGTTCTCTATCTTTATCTTTCTCCTGAGGTAGAAATGATATATGATAATATATAATAAATAATATTGTTATTTTGAATTAAATTTTGAATATACTAATTGAACACATGAAATTATTATAATAACTTTTAAAGATATTATATTGTTAATTAAATTTTGATATTATTGCTTAAACTAATAAAACTATAAGGCAATTGTTTAAGAGCTGAGTAAAATATATAAAAAAGTTTAGAATTTTTATATAAATAGAATATTGTTATTGTTATTACTCAAATTGAAAAAATTATTAAATATTGTAATATAAGATTATTATTATTATTAAATTATTATTGTAATAGTTAAGAAAATTATCAGAATATTGTAATATAAAATTAAAGTTGTTATTGTTTTAAACAAGTTTAAACTAGTTTGATTATTGATATATTAAGTTAACAATTTATAATTAACTATTAAGTATATAATAATAATTTGAAAAGGTAGAGCTGAATTTGATTTTTATGTTTAAGAAAACTTTTATAAACAATAGATTGATACAATATTATATATTAGATAAAGAATAATTAAAAGAATTAAAATTAAGTTAAAAAACAAAAAATCCAGAACCTTGCTTAGATATAACTTGAAAAGAAAGTTTTTAATATTGAAGTGTAATAAAAAGATAATAATAATAAAATATTGATAGTAAAAGATATATAAAGACAAATTTATAAAAAAGGATTGTTATAGGTCTTTTCCTATGTAAACAAAAGACAAATAAAACTCTTAAACTTGCTTTTCTTTTGTCTAGAGATTTTATTTCAATACAATAGTAGTTTTTAAAGTCTTTATATTGTTAAACTTAAAAGTTAAATTTTTCTGAAATAGAACATTTCATATCAAATATCAATCTAACACATTAATTTACTAATAATAGACCTATAGTATTTTTATTTGCTGAACAACTTTACTTAGATCCAAAAAAAGATTTCGATTACCACTTTTGTGATAATCAAGAATTTTGGTCAAACATTTATAATATCCAATCAAAATATATTGTTATATCATATGATCAAGTGATAATCTTCTAAGTTATGAACACAAAGGATTGAGAAACATGTTACAAATTAACCTTTCATTAACTATTTTCATATTTGTATTATTTGTTACTCTCAATAATTTAGTATACCAATTATATTCTTTATTTATAGACTTGTGGATTTGTAATATAATAGTTAATACTCCACAAGTCAAATCACAAGATATCAATTCAACCCTATGTGAGAATGGTTGAATAGAATTAATATAGTATCTGGTGCTATAACCTATACAAGCACTGTTTCTTATAAAAAGCTATTTCATATATTGATTTAGCAGGCATTGAGATTGTGATTTCCAAAAAAAGATGTTATGGTGTGACAATCATCTGGTTGGTGTTATAATAATTGCCAGAGTTGCAAGATATATAAGGTGTCCACTTTGAGTAGGATGGCTTGATGATCATCTCTCTGTGGTACCTGGTGTCTCTTCTTGCAAGTTTCCAGAAAGGTCTTATTTCAATCCAGTAATAGATCACTTTGACAGTTATCTATTCTAAAAAGGCAACCAAAACAGTAGTAAGTACCAATAGCTGAAACAATCTATAGATAGTAAGTTTGTGAGATAAATTCTTTGAATGTTCTTAAGTAGCTTTAGGAAAATAAAAATTAAATAGTATGCCTATTTGCAGGTAGTCAGGTTTAGAATAATTTTCTTTATAGGAGTTTTATTTATCTAAATAGGTATTATCCCCAGTTTCTTTCTTTATACTTCCCCTTAATATATTTCTGGTTAGAAATAGAACCTTTTATATATAATGATGACACTAATGAAGCTTTAGCACATTAGTCTTGACATATGTAGATCTTTAGGTTTATAGTTAATAGCAATAAGCCAGTATAAGAATAAAATCTGATGTAGTCTAGTGATATCTAGAATAATTCATAGATAACTTTTTTTTATAATACATAATATAAAGCATATGTGAATTAAATAAAAAGAATGTATAGGCAAGGCCCAGCTAATTGAACAAAAAAAAATTCTTTATTTATTTTCATATAAATATGATAATCATATATTTTGTATACAAGGGAGAAATAATAGAAAAATTAAAAAAAAATTGTAAAGAAAATGAAAAGAAACTTGTAGAAGAATTAAGGATAGAATTGATAGAATTAGAAGTGTAATAATGTTTTGATAATAAATGATTCTTTATAAATCACTACAATTATATTTGTCTTCATATAATTATAATTGTTATGTCTCTTGCCTTATGATCTTAGAAACCTTAAATATGTTTTTTATGAACTATAGCATATTATATTAGAATTATGTCCTAAATAAAGTGTCTTATTGCTATTAAGTCTCTATCCTATACTGGTTTTTGATATTGAATTGGCATATAACAATATTCTTAAGCTTATAGCATAAATAATATATAAAGAAAGTATTAAATATTTTTTTAAAGAAAATTACAATAAATTTTTTTTTCAATAATTAGTAATAAATAGATGTGTGTTTTTTTTTTAATATATTTTGTTAAAAATTATTAAAAATTAAAAAATATATTATATAAAATATATTTTTTTGAAAAATTGAAAATTAATTTCAGACCTATGGATCAATAATATAGTGGTAATGCTCTATAGGTTACCAGAAGAAGGTCTAGGGTTCAATTCTACCTGATTACAAAAATTTATCATCTTTATGATTGGTTAACCAGCTTTCAATTCATGTCATATCCAATTAGCCAACAAATCTATCTCCAAAATCTAATTAGGCTGCATGAAGATAGAACCTCTGGTCTTTCCAATGATTGTGGCTAAAAACAGATTGAAGCAAGAAAGGTTGCATGAGAAAAGGCTTCTGGTTTAACTCTGGTAATAAGCCTACAAACTCTAACCCAAACTGGTGACAGCAGACTCCATCACACAATATAAAAAGATTAATTCTAAGCTGATTTATCCCAATGGTAGTGTTCCACAGAACTTAATCATATGGCCAATCGGCAAGGTATCAGTTACAGGTGGTAAGAAGACTAGACAAAAACCATTAAGCCAAGTAAGTCTAGTAAGGATCTATAAGATTAAATTGGAATCCAAGCAAGGAAGCCAGTTTCACAGATGGTGACAATGGTAGTACTGCATTATGCTAGTGGTACATCTCGAGGATTGGTGATAACAAGTAATTGGAATAATTGAAATTAATCTCTATAATAACATTCTATACTACACTGCTCTCTGTAATATGGACTTAATAGGTTGGGTGGGTTTAAACTAGTGATAGGATTCCCCCCTGCAAAAAGTTCCACCTAGTGTATGGGCACATCTACTTGGTATTTAAATATTTACATAGTTGGATAATAGTGGTTAGCGTAACTAGTTTTATAGCAATATAAGTACTAGGCAGTGTTAATCTGCAGATTAACTGTAGAGACATAATGGGTATTCATGTACCAACTGATTTTCTGGTTAATTTGTAAAGACACTTGGTGTCTGTCTGAATATTAAATGTATCAATAAAGATTACATGCTATGCGCACATTCCATTATAAATATAAAAAAAAAAAAAAAAAATTAATTTCAAGTACATATATAAAAAAAAATTAAAATTTTATTAGAATATAAAAATTGAATATATTGTATTTTTTATTCTAATAATATATATATTATTTTTATTTTCTATTATTTTTAAATATTATTTTTATTATTTTTAAATAATATATATTTGTTTTTCTTATCTTTTATAATTTTGATTTTAAATAAAATTTCTTTTTTTTTATTGTAAAAGGGCATTAGATGCAAAACTTTATTAAAGTATATATATTGATACACAGATTATATCAAATATCTTTACATTTCAAAGAATATAAATTAATATTAACCTATCTACGATGCAACTATAACTATCCTTGTTATACTTAATATAATTTAGATTGGTTGTAATGCTGGATGGTCAATGCCCTTCCAGAATTGAGATAAGATCGTTAGATTGAAGTAGGTTGGTAGACTTAATAGATTGTGAATCCATAATTAGTATTATATGGTTCAACAAATTTTGGTTTATAAGAGTAGATGGTTGGTGAGTATTGGTTCTGTTATGTGTGTTGGTTGTGAAGCGAGTCCATTTGATACCTGAAGTGGAAGAAGTGTTTGCTGTTGCAGATCTTGGGAGCCAAATTAGATTGTATAGGAGCTTTAGGATTGTGTTAATTATTTTTGTGTGATTTTTTTTTATACCTGCACTATTCCGCAAGCAAATTCTTCTGAGTTGAATTTCCTGTTGATTTCGATAGCTATATTTTGAGATGATGAGGGGCTTTTATTTGTAAGTTTAGTGATCTTTGAATTCAGTTTCTGCTTAATTGTTATATATGCTTCAATGTTTTTGTAACATGCGAAAATATGCTCTTGTGATTCAAGTGTAATTAAACATCTAGGGCATAAGTTGTCTTTATATACCTCTGGGTATCTACTGTGTAAAAGTGCTCTGGTTGGAAGAGTACTGCTCAAGATTTTGTGTCTAAATGCAAGTAATGAAGAGAGGCTATATTTGTCTTTTTTGATTAATAAATTGTTTGCTAAGATAAGATACTGCAGTGTTTTTGTTTATAGTGCTCAGTTCCATCTGGCTTTTATTGATGTACTATTGATAATATTGGCCGTTCTGTATGTTTGCTATACTTTTTTAATCCAATTTGTGATGCTGTGACTCCAGTTTTTTTTAATCCTAGGGCTTGTTATGTAATTATTGATTTCAATTATATTGTCTATACAAATTATTGAATCGTTTTCTTGTATATTGACAATACTGCTGCCTTTGTTCAAGTACACTCTGATTTTTTTTGAGCTACATAATGTGTTAATATAGTCAATTATATAGCTGTAGGTTGTTTTAACTTTCTGATTAGTATAGTTTGGTAACTGAAGGCTGATGGTCTTTGAAGTATTAATTGTTATATATGTGTTATCTTTGTTGCTACTAGGATTCCTGTGAGAGCTAAAAGGATATTTATTGGTTCCTTGTGTTCTGAGTAGAAAGAGAGAGCTAAGTTATTTGTTTTTGCTATTACAAATTCTTTTTTTGCTTCGATGTCTATTGTATTAAAAAGTCTTTTTAGGTCAAGAATCTGTTTAATATCTTTAATAGTATTTGTATTCAAGTATAATTGGTTGTTAATAGATTCGTGGAAACTGATTTCAACATTGAGGAGGAAAGGCATTATAGTTGTGGTTTGTAGTTGGGCTTGTATCTCTTCGAGTGTATTGGCCAGATATAGTTGGTTGTTTTTCTGATAGGTCCAGAGAGTCATGGCTCCTTAAATGGGGATTGAAATTTTTCCTGCTTGACCGTGACACTGGCATTTACTAAGGGCTTTGTTTGCATCGATTGTGTAGTGAACTCCTGTAACAAGGGGTTGATTGACATTTTGATTGTATCTGGCTTTGATGAAAGTAATTTGGTTATTAACTAGAGCAGCCCAAAATCTGGTTTTGAGATTTGGTATGCTGGCAGAGAAGCCTTGAAGTTGCATAGGGATGTTTATTTGCAGAAACCAGGCTGGAACAGGATCTTTGGGAGTAGAGCCCAAGTGTGTGTGGAACTCATGCCACATTAGCTTGTGGTTTGACTAAAATATTAGAAGGTCGTTGCAAAATTTAATGTTTTTTCTATAGAGTCCTAGTGCTTGACGAGTGAGAGCTTTTCTCTTAAAGGAAAAGAAGAGGCCTAGAGAGTAATTGCCATTTGGGTCGTTGTATATGCAGTTAAATGGACAAACTGAGATTTTGTATAATTTACACTAAGAGGCTGCTTTGGTGATCCAGCTTTCTTGAAATTTTTCAGGATGGTATAGAGAACATAGCCAAATTGCCTGCCTGGCTTGTATCGATCTTATTTCTGTGTCTATAGCTGTTCTGGTCTTTGGATTATATAGTTTCGCAATAAGGAATTTTGATATAGTAAGTTCTTGTCTGTCTAATAAGTTGGAGAACTTAAGTCCTGCTTGAGAGTATATGATTCTGTCTGAGATGGTTCTTCCTATTTGTAATTTTGTCTTGATGATGCTGTTTGTTTTGGTTTGCAATTTTAACAGTTCTTGTTTGGACAGTGCAATTGAATAAAGGGCATAATCAAGTTTGCTTGGTACTATCCAATCTAGAACTTGTTTGGTTATTGGCCCATTCCAGATTTGTCTGCTGCATGCTGTAATGATTTGATTCAGGTCTTTTATAAGGACTTGCTTTGATGGGTTGTCTGTGGAGTTGCCTGAGAAGTAGTTTCCAAGATATCACAAGAGTGTTTTTTGTGGCAAGGGCCTTATTGTTGCATCAAGTACTTTTAAAGAAGCACTTCTCTTGTGATTGTTATCGCCTAGAGTTGTGATAAGAGTAGTTTTGCTTGCGTTATATTTGATTTCGTTGAGGGTAAGAAGTGAGCAAAAGGTATCAGTAAATTGCTGGAGCTTTGGTATCGTCTTCATTATTATCAGCACGTTATCCATATATGTAAGGATGTTGAAAGGAATTGGAGGGTGTTTTTGGTAACTCATAACTTTTGAAACCATTGGATTGTAAAAAATCATCCACAGTAGTGATGATAGGATTTCCTCTTGATCCAATCCTTTTGCTACATTGAACTCTTCTGTCTTGCCAAAGTTTGTTGCAATTGTAAGTTGCCGGTCGAAGAGAAGATTATGAAATATGTTGGTTAATTTTCTTGGGATTTTGATTCTTTGAAGGGTTGCTTCAAGACTGTTGAGATTTACTGAGTCAAAGGCTTTTACAATGTCAAATAAGAAGATCCAGAGTTCGTTGTTCAGATTGATGGCTGCGTTAAGAGTTGAAGCTGTAATTGTTAAGGGCTCCATTGCACTCTGCTTTGCTAATTCGGCGAAGTTGGCTTGGAACAGAATATTGTTTTTGATAAGGGTCGATGATACTTTTGTGTTGATAATTTTTGTAAATATTTTCCTGGTTAATTCGATTAGTGAAATTGGTCTAGTGTCTGCAATGTTACATAACCAAATGATTTTCTTGGGCAAGAGAACTATTGTTGATTTTTTCCAATTTTTTGGTATTTGTTCATTCTCAAGTATGGAATTGTAGAGTTGTAAAAGTGTTTTCTTGGAGTTTTCCTCCAAGAAGTCTATCATTTCGTAAGTAATTCCTAAGGAGCCTAGTGTTTTATTTGTTGTGGTGTTGTCTAGTGCTATTGTGAGCTCTGTGTACTTGAATGTGATTAGAGATGTTTAATAGATTTTGTTTGAGATTAACTCAATTGGAAAGTATGAGTCCTTTCATGAGGAGTTTGACAGGTCGAAATTACTGTTAGCCAGTATTCTTTTGAAATGATTGTTTATGATTCTCTTGATTTGATCAGGATCGTCAGTTAGGTTTCCGCTTTTGTCTTGTATGATGTTAAGATTCAGTGAGGGTTTTAAGTTACCCAGGGCTTTTTTTATAAAGTTTTTTGGTTTTTCCCAAAATTTAATAACGTTGTTTGTGATGGCTTTGCGGATTTGATCTGATTGTTGCTCGTTAATGTTGTATAGTCTTTCTTTGATTAGAATTTTTCTTGCCTGGTTTAATGACTTGATAGTAACTGGTGTGTTTTTGTGTATTTTTTGATGAATAAGTGTAATGTACTTTGGAAGGATAATTGTGCTTGATCCTGCTATGTCATTCCTTTTTTCTTTAGAGATTATGTTTTTAATTCGCCTGATTGTTTTGAAATAGTGGAAGTGGCCATATCCTTTTGCCTTGTGCAGTTGTGGTTTTATCAGAAGGAGATTGTTTCTTGCTGCATTGATTAGGATACTGTTGAAGATGAACCATAAGATGTGATTTGATGTGGATGATCTTAGTTCGACTTCTTCTCTAAAGTTGGATTTCTGGAGATCTGTTGCTTGTTTCCAATTAAAAAATTTTGTTTGACAACTGGAGGCTGGCAGTTTGTATTTGAACCAATCGAAGATGACTTGGACTTGCTTGTGGTCTGTGATAATTGAGTCTGAGTTAAAGGTTTTTGCATCTAGAAATTTGGCTCCTAGGTGGCTGGTGCATCAAATCTGATCAATTCTTGATGCACTAGAGCTTGTTATGTGTGTGAATTCTTCTTGTTTCTTTATAGTTCCAACTATATCGATCCAGTCTTGCATATAGTTATAGATTCTTCTTTTGGGATTTGTTGTTGGAGCATTTATAGCAGGTGTACTGAATGGATATATGTTGAAGTCTCCTGCCATTATTTGATGTGCTGGCTTTTTGAATTTTCTTATGAATTTGACTAGGAACTGTGTTGCTATATTTCTTTCTTCTCTTTCGTGGAGCAGGTAAATAGAGGTGATAATCAGGTTAATATTTGGTTTGAACTTGAAGTAAGCTGTGCACCAATATTTGTTTTCAGTAAAGGTTTTGAATATATGGTTGTATAAATCTTTGCTTATGATTAGGCAGGCACCGTTATTTGATGAGTTTGATGGTTTGCTGGCAATTATTACTTTGCTGTTTAGTTTTTTCGGGAGGTATTTGTTTTTTGAGATTTTTGTCTCTGAACAGCACATGATAGTTCTTTCACTTTTAAGATCTTATACTAATGCTGTGAGTTTGCTCCTATTGTTTAGGCCTTGAACATTTAGAGTAGTGATATTGAGTAAATTTTTAATTTGCAGAAGTGTGTTGTTATTTTGAAGGAGGGGTGTAGGTAATGGGATAGTTTGTTCTACATTTGGAATTAAAGAGTGGCTATGATCAATTGATGTGTTCATATTAGCAGATGAAAGGGACAAGATCAAAGCCAGGCTCTGGCAGATCTTCGGAAGCTATGTATTCTTCAGGTAGTCTATTGAAGATATATTTTTTATGAAGTTGGACAATTAGTGAGAAAAGGTTTTCGTCATCTTTTAGAGGGAATCAGATTTCAGAGAGATTTTCTTCAGCTGTTTTATTGAGTTCTTCTATTGAGGAAAGAGATGGCTTAGGGGCCTGGAACCAGTCCTCTGGTATGGTGCAGAGCTCATATCTTTTGTGTAGTTTGTGTACTATTGGCAAGAAATCATCTGAATGATAATCAATGTGGTCTTCAAGTATAATAGATTTATCTACATCTATAATCTTGACTGGAAGCTTTTCTTTATTGGTTTGAAATATGGATAGGTCAATCCATAGTGGGCCAAGAGGCAGATTGAACTTAAAGTCCTTCTCTAGGCGCTTGATTAGCCACATGGTGTCTTCTTTATTTTTTGCTGGAATAGTTATATCGAGTTTATCCAGCAGTGAATTTGGGGAATGGGGAAATGGTCTTTTGAATTTGTAGTAGTCCAAGGGCAAAGTTCTAAGGCTGTACTCCTTTCTTAGGATACCTATAAGTTCTCTGGTATTCATTGTGATTGGATCATATGGAAAGTAAGTTGCAAGATGTTCTGGGAGCAGTTTATATGATGCAGGGAGTGGTGTCTTTGGTGGAGGCAAGTTGAAGTAGGTCTTTAGGAGCTTTGTAGGAACTTCATAGAACTTAGCTAGTTCTTTAATTCTTGCTGTCAGTTCTTTGAGGTTTTTTCTCTCAGTAATTGGAAAGAGGTGTTTAGTCTCTTCATTGAGATGCTCTGGGTCTTCCGGAAGAGGAGAGAAGTTAAAGAAGTATGAGTCAAGCAATTGCTCAAATTTTTAGTGTGTTCTTAGTATGGCAACTACTAGAAAGAGATATGATTTTCTCTTGATTGGAAGTGAATATGGAAGCCTGATGTTTATATTAGAAGAGATTAACTCTGGTTTGGCTGGCAAGGATGGGAGTGGTTCGTATAAGATTTTTTTTATTAAGTTCAACAGTTCAATGTAATCTAGGCTATCTTTATTGTCTTTAAAAAAATAGTTGCATCCAAATTCGAGAATCTGTACTATTTTGAAGTATCTGAATTTTTTGAGGTCTGTGAACCTAACGCACGCAACAAACAAGATTGAATTAAGGATTCATCTGATTTTTCTTTTGATTCTTCTGCTAATATAGCCAACATCATTGATTTTTTTGTAGTTTTTGTGTGCTTTGATTTCTAGTACTTCATATTCGATCTGGTGATTTTTTTTAAGTAAGTTATTTTTGGTAAACACTCTGAAGAAGATTTTATCCCTTAGGAGGATTTTGATAAAAATTGGAAAATGAGGTTCCTGTTGGACTGAACCCTTTGGGGTGGTATTTATTTTAGTGAATAAATCTGCCACTGCTTTGGCATTGGTGCGGCATGAAGATAACTGTGATGCCAGATCAATGATTATATCATGTTTGCTAACGAAAGGGTTGTTTGTGTTTACTGTTTGATTGTTTGGGGGTCATCTATGGGATAATTGAAGGTTGGGTCGCTTTCCATAAGGATTTCAGTTATTCTATTTTCTTTGACACTTGGTGGTGCTGTAAGAAGCAGACTTCATTCGCAGAAGATGAACATGGGGAGTTTATTAGGTTTCCAATTAGATTTTGCTCTTCATTTGGCTGTTCTGCCTTGTCTAATATATTTCCTCTTCTTATTTGGTCTGGGTTGGGGTCTGGGTGAGCAATAGGAATGTTGCCATGTGCATTTGCTAATTCTTCTTGAATCTGGCAGTCAAATTCCAACAAGGAACTAATGTTGCCTATGGAGTTTGTTTGATCCAATGATTCCATAGAGACATCATTGTCCGAACATGGGCTAGTAGGTCTGATTGTGCTTCTTGATTTGTCGTGATTGTCACTGGTAGTAACTGTATAGTGGTGATTATTAGGGCTCCTAACGATACCACTTCGATACCACTTCGATACTAGTTCGATACTTAAATTTACTATAAAAACATATAAGTAGGTCACAACCCATATATTAAATTTACTATAGATCGGTACCATTTCGATACCAGTTCGATACCAGTTCGGTACTTTTTCGGAACCCTAGTAATTATCCACTTGCATAATGTTACTTGGGTTGTGAGGATCACTGTTGTTTGGTGGTGCAGCATTTGTTATGCTTAATATGCATGCACTTTCAAGTGCTGCAGAGGGTGCATTTGCATTGCTGCTAACTTTGACCATATTTGGGGTGCTTGTGTTAAGTTAATCATTTGATGGGGGTAAACTGTTTGGGATTTTTTGAGGGATTTGGGATATGGATTTTTTTTTATCCAAGTTTATTTGAGAAGTCTGTTTTTTGTCTTCAAGTTTTTCGTCCTGAACAGGTGTATTAGGTGGAGTGTGAGTTGGTGCATTTTGAATTTGTCAAGACTGAATTTGCTTCCACTTTTGATTATGTTGACTTGGTTTCAGGACAGGTGAAAGGTGTAATTTAAGTTGCTGTTTAACACTTTCCTAGCGATGGTCTCCCTTATGCTTTGGGCAAGATTATTTCTCTCCTGATATTGAAAAAAGTCGTTGAGATTGTTTTGGGTGTTGCTTTTCATGTTATTGATAGTTAGTGTTGCCATTGTGTATAAGTGTGGGAGTTGAAGCCGATTGACACTTTTTTGAAGGCAATGAAGACGATGTCTACTGGTAGAGAGTCGTTGGTGATGTTTGAGTTGCTGTTGGTGGTTGGGTTTTGTAGAGGAACAATCCAATACTTGGGGAAGTTGGCTAGGGTTGGAATAGATACATTTTTTGCTGGTTCAGTGATTTGGATAGTATTTGAGTTGCTTTCCTTGTATACTATAGAAAAGAGATGTTTGTTTGGATTTGCTACTACAATATCCAAAAGGATATGGGAAGAGTTTGGAGATTTGCCCTTGGGAGAAGAGCTCCTAGGAGCATTTGTTGTTTTGTTTCTTCTTTGAATTTTGTTAGTTATTAAAAAAGGAAATTTTTAAGCGATACAAATTTTTTGGAGAAAGAGTTTTTTATTATTGATTATGTTTTTATATTAGTATTTTATAATTTATATAATAATATTTGAAATTAAATAAAAATATTATTAAATATATATATATATATATATACTAATTTATGAATTACGGTGAAATTTTAAAAAACTTTTTTTATTAATCCTTTTATCAACTCAAAAAACAGATATTCTTAAAAGATTTTATATCTTTATAATAATAAAGTCCATATATTTTCATCAATAATACTGGTTCTTTAACTAGCAAAACAAGTAGCAGTTATCACTTGTTTTATTTTTCTCTTTTTAAAACACTTTTCCTGTTTATTTTTGTAATTAAATACAAGAAACCTATCTAAAAAACTTATGGCAAGAACACTTTTTTAGAAAAAAAACTGACAAAAAAAAATATCTTTCAAAGGCTTTTAAGATATTCAAGAATTTAGAAAAATAAGAATAAGAAGTTTTTAGTTTTCCTATCATTTTTTTAACTTCTTACTTCTTGTTTCTTAAGCATGTTTCCTTTTTTTCTAGTTTTTCTAGAAAATTTTGTCTACCTCAGTTTGACCCTGAATTTTTTATTACAATAAATCTTCTGAAAGATAATTGATCAAGATTACAAATTGGTTGATTATGTTAGTTACAGAAAAAGTAAACAAGACATATACTTTTTACATGTTTTCAATTACACAATACCAAATCAATAATGTGATTGATTCTTAAAAGAGTTAAACAGTTTTTAGTTAAAGGAGTAGTATGGAAGTATTATATAAAACAGAAGTTGTAAATAGAAGAGAAATGACTCTTTTTTTTTATTTTTATTTTCTTTTTTCTTTTTTTTCTTATTTTTTTTTAAGAACAGAAGTAACAACAAGATCTAGGTCCTATTTCAATCTGATAACAAGTTGAAATATTAATATTTATTTTGAAAATAGTTAGAAAAGAAGATTCTGAAACTATTTACCAATTATGTGATATAATAATTTCAGAAAAATATGACTTGAAAAAAAAATCAACAATAAAAAACTAATATTTCTTCTAGTTAGAAGTTTTCAAGTATAAAGTTTCAAAAAATACTCTTTTGGAAGTGCCCTTAAATATTTTTGGATATTAACCACTTTAATAAAAATTAAACAGTCTAATTGATTACAAGTAATGAAAAGTGAAAAATCATAAGGAGCTTGAATTTTAAGTTCACTAAAATAATCTCTTCAATGATAGTTAAAATAGATAATAGTTTTTTTTTCCTATCATTTCTTATATACACAATTGTACTGTTTTTTTTTTTCTATTTCTTTTTTATTTTCTTTTTCTTTTATATAGTTTCTACAAGAGAGTGTGACACAATTTGGGTTTATGATTGTGACTATAGAGGTGATTTATATGTTTTGATCCTATTGAAGTATTGGAAAATAATATTTCACTTCCATAAATTATATCTAGAGGCTTTGGCTATTGACAAGTAAGCTAAGCTGATTGCAGGATTAAAAATAAAATAATAATAATAAAACCAATTTATAAATTATAAATCTTTATAATAATTATTGAATTATTATAATTATATTATAAAATATTATAAAAGTTTTATATTATTAATTATATTTTTTATTATTTTATTTTTTATTTGAATATTTAAAAAATTTTATTATATTTATTTGATATACAGGATAAGAAATTTTTTCTTAATATTATTGTATTATATTTTATAATATATGTATATCTTTTTAAAAAATTAAGACTTATATAGATATAGATATATAATTTATATGCTTATATATTTTTTAATTTTTTTATATTTTTGATAAGCATAATATTGATTTTTGTGTTTAAAGTTTTTATATATTATATAGTATTTATATAAATAATTTGTTAGTTTTTTTTATTTTTAACACTGATTAATATATGTATATAATTTAACAAATTTGAAAAATATTAGAATATGATTTTGTAGCAACTAATTTTGATAATGAGAATTTTTTTATTTTTATTAAATATATGCATATTTATTTTATGTACTATATAATTTTTAATTATTTTTATATGTTTACATAAAAAAAAAACAAATAAATGAAAAGTAAATAGAAAAGTAAAAAAAAATAATGATTATAATAATAAATTAATTTTTAAATAAATAAATTATTTATCATTACAAATAAAATAAAAAAAAAGATTATATAACAATATAAATAAAAATAATATAATAATTTGATGTTTTTTTACTTTTCAATAAAATCAATTAATAATTTGTAACTATAAAATTATCTTATTTGTGCCAAAAGTATTAATAACGTGGTTTTATTTTTAATTTTACAATTTATAACCAATATCTTATTAAAAAATAATGGCCTATATAAATAAGAATTTATTGTTGATAGCATTAAAACATTTAAATTAAAAAATTATTTATATAATTTAATGATAAAATTATTTTTTAGATTTCATCATATTTTTTATACCTTAAAAATCATGTAATATTTAAAAAGTTTTATATGATTTAAATGATTTTTATTATAAATTGTTTTATAAAAAAAATAATAAACAATTTCAAAGACTTTAAAAAAGCACTGCGTATATTTGAAATACAACTTTAAGCTTTTTTATTATTTTGACATTATTATCTTTTCTACATCACAATTTCAATATTTCAAAAAAAGATAATTTTTTTTATAAATAATTTTGCGATTAAAACCTATTTAAGAAATAATTTGTTATATGACAATAAAAAAAAAAATTCTTGCGATTAATTTTGATTATACTGTATAGCTGTTTAATTGGTTATTATCTACTGTATATCATAACCTCAAGAAATTTGCAAATCACGTAATTTTGACAATATACGAGATTAATTGAACATATATAGAATATTTTTAGATCTATTATATATCTTATTTTTAATTATTTAATCCAATACACTTCGAGGTTTATAATGACCACCCAAGTTTTGATTTTTTATATTATACTGTAAATAAAGATCATTTTGGATTCTTCTATTACGTAATTAAATTTGGCTTTTCTCTTTTGTATATGTAATGCACGCCTATGTTTCATACTATTTTGCATGTGGAACTTACGACACAAATTTGAATTAATGCTAGCTTGGGTCACATGTCTAAAAACAGGGGATTACATCATAGGGTAACTTAACGTAAGAATATATTTAATTCCGAGACATAATGCGCACAGACTTTAGGATTTGAAAGTTCCTGCATTGTATTCTTAGTGTCGGTGAAATCACTTTTGGTGATTTTTATATAAAGTTTTGTTTATTGTCTTCAGTGGATTGTTTAACCGATGAGCACGTAACATTAACAATGAATGTAGAATATCATTCATTTTTTCTTTAAGCTTTCCTATTTCAATGAACTCTAAAACTCTAAACTTTTAATGACGGTGACACAAAACCTTGTACAATATTTTAAACTTATAAACACTCAAAAACTCAAATCATATTGGTTTGATATTATGTACAACACAGAAGCATATCTTTGCGACGTTATATGTTGACCATCAGATGAATGAATTTTTGTTTTTATCATGAGATATAATCAAATGGCGAGAGTACAAGTTTAATTTAGAACCGTTGGCTTTCTGGAGTGTTACGGGCATAACATTAAGCGATGGTGTTATTCTTTTGAATAGTATTTATTTATCAATTTATATACTTTATTTAGAAGACTGAATTTCAGGAACGTTTTTTATACATTGTATAAAAATTCTTTATTTCAATCCTTTACATACAGCAACTCCCCTTGACAGTAAAAATGTTCTTAGTGAAGTAACAAACAAGAGTATGCACAATTATCTTCGTTTTAGTTGTTTTAATGATTTACTTTTTACGTAAGACAAAAAAAAACCCCCAGGAAAATAGATTGAGGGAAGAAAGTATAATTTGTTGATAATGGCACGATCCACGTGCTGATAAAAGAATTTTTACACTGTTTAGACTATACTTATTAAAAATGAGTCGTCTCAATCAAACATTCTCGATATTAGCCCTCTTATATGTTTTTCGGTAAGTGTGATTTGACATTTGCTAGATGAATCTTCAATAGTTGAATTTTCATCAGTCTCGGATGAAGAACGACCGGATACAACAGGCTCTGCCTCGTTAATAATTTCAGAGTCTTGCGATCGTCCTCGGGAAGTAGGGGTTGATACATCAACCGTTGACGTTTGTGATAACACATCCGGAGAAGACGTGGTTTGATGAAAATAAATATGTTGAATTTCGCTTTGACGAATTAAATTCCCCGATAGGGGCGAAGGTCCATAGAAATGGATTTCATGTATTTTGCTGTCAATGATGAGAGGCATGTTTTCTTGAGGGAGGGATGATAAACTTTGGCGTTGGTGATTCATTTTTTTTAGAAAGGTTATTCGATATTGACCTTAATTAGACACTTATACTGAGAGTTGTAAGGGAATTTTTGCTTTTATATATAGTGTTGCATTCAAGAATAAAATCAAATTTCGTTTTGCAAAGATGTAGTTGGAGACGACCCGAATTATGTATGTGAATCAGATACTGTATTACAAACTTATCGAATTATCGATAATACTGTACTATGTGATGTGACCTTTTATATGAAAATAATTCTACGAAAATAGTAAAATCATTGTTGATTGCTTACATTGTTGAACTAATAACTGTTTATTGTATTGCATTCTTTGCGTAACAGTATCAGATGTGCGAAAGTTTCATATCAGTTGGCCATCTAGAATGTTTCATATTCTCTTGTCATGTTGTTAGTTACTGTATACTGCATAATTTTTTTTTAAATATTAAGTTATAAATATAACAGCTACTAATTTTTGTGTCAGTTCACGAAACAATTATTAAATATATGTGTTATTGCGTAATAATTCGGGGCTTGGAGGTGTTATAACTGAAATTGATGTTTTTAGTGGATTATGTTCCCAAATATATGCTTTATACATGGTAAAAGTTTGAATTTTTATTAATATATTATAATTTAATACAATCCTTTACGTAGTTTTTTTATCTACGTAATCCGAAACTTTATTCTAAATTTAGATTGACGGTTAGTACTGTATAACAATGAAATTTTTATTTAAGAAATAATCTACATACATTATATACAGTAGCACGTATAATAATATTCTTTGCTATTACACTCATTGGAGCAAACGCAGTTTATCTTTATAGGGGTCATGTACATATGGATGAATTTTTTTAAATAAGTATGTTTGACGTTTAAAAGATAAGGATTTTAAAGGGATTGTTTCTAAATATTTGTATAAATCAAAATAAAACATTTTAAATCTTGGCATAAAACTTTTCATAATAAAAGTAAAAATGTCAAAATGCTCGTATAACATCACATTTAACAAAATATGGTAAGAAAAAAGTTTTGAAATCACAATAATCCCATCCTACTTTACCATTTTTATCATATCTAACTACTATATTACTTTCATCTTTTTTTGATTAATTAAAAATTGTCTTAATAAAATTCATACTCATAATATCATATCTATAATATTGAGATTTAATAATTTTAAATATGGATTGCAAAGAAACTTGGTATGTCCAGAAACCATAAAATCAAGTTTAATTATATTAAATTAAAGAGTAATATTATTTTTGTTCTGGTCTTTACAATTATTATATGCAACTTTTAAATGTTTTTGTATCAGATTCTAGTTAAATAAACTATTACATATTAGATTAAAAGTTATATTAACACCTTTAGGTGTTTTTATTGACAATTAATATTTACTAATTAAATAATGTTTTTGTGTCATCACTTTTAAACTAGAATTGATGATTTCAAAAATATGAATATTATATAATAATTTAGAAAATAAGTCTCTAAAATTTTATGATAAATAAGAAATTGATACATTTTGAGTTTAATTATAACTAGGGCTTCTAATAATACCATTTCAATACCACTTCGATATCAGTTCGATACTTAAATTTACTATAAAAACATATGAGTAGATTACAACCCATATATTAAATTTACTATAGATCAATACCATTTCAATACCAGTTCAATACTAGTTCGATACTTTTTCGGAACCCTAATTATAACATATATTTATAGTATTAAATATCAATTATTTATCAATACTTATATTTTCATTGTAATGTTAACATTCAACTATTGTAATAACACAATGAAAATTATAGTATACTTGAAATTTTCTTTATTTTCAATATCATTATTAATTTGAATTTTAGTATAAAGTTGTTTATATTTATTAGATAAATCTGATACTTCAATTATAAATCAAATATAAAATATTCCATAAGTTATGATTTTATAATTTTTATTTTTATCAAATTTAATATTAGCTATATATTTCTTATAAATATTAATATATATTTTATTTTTAAGAAATAAAATATTAAATATTAAATGATTTTATAAATTATAATTAGATAAAAAAAACTATGAAACTTAATATAATTTTTTGTTTTACTTAATAATTAATTATAATATAACTGGATTTAAATTGAATTATATTCTATATTACTATTGTTAATTCAGAAAAAGTCATATAGTATAGTCACATACTATAATTGCCACAGTATATACTTTGAAAATCAGAAAATAGCATTAATAATAAACATAAAAAATGTAGTCATAATAGTTTAGATAACTTATCTAATAGTATGAACTGATCATTAAAATATTATAGCATTATAAATCTTACTGGAAGTTCAGGGTTCCATAAGTACTTATTATAATGCTAGTGAATAATCTTAATACTAGAGGCTAGATATGACAATAATAAGTATCAGTTGTCTAATTATTACTACATAACCAGATTGGACCAGTAACTCTCCCTTTTTAAAATAACCTGTGGATCTATAGTATAATGGTTAACATTTTACAGATCAGATCGCAAGATACCAGTTCAACCCTAGATGAAGATGTTTAAATAGAATTAATATGGTATCTGACACTATAATGTGCTGTTTTTCATAAGAAACTAATTCACATGCTGATCTAGTGAGTATTAAGATTGTGACCTCCAGAAAAGATATAGTGGTACGATGATCATCTGATTGATGTCATGATAATTACTAGAAGTTGTAAAGATGTATGAAGTATCTGATTAAGTACAAGATGGTTTAGTGATTGCTTTCTATAATACCTAATGTCTTTCTGCAAAAAGATTATCTGAAAATCCTATCACAATCTAGTAAGAAGTCCATTCCTATACTACTTATCCCGAAAAGGCATCTAGTATTTCCAAGTAGTTGCAAAACTACTGTAGATTGTAAATCTATAGTTATAAGTATCTTGAATATCCTTGAGCTATAATAGGAAAACAAGAATTAAATGGTCAAAGACTAGTTATAGGTAGTACAAAACAGTAAGATAATCTTGAATAGGGTTTTATTTATTGGAAAAAGGTATTATTCCCAGTTCCCCACTTTCCCTTCCCCTTAACATACCCCAAATAAAACTGAAATAGTGCAGTAATGCTAAAATATACTAGTGAAATCTTAACATGCTAATCTTGGTTCTTTTGCTATAATTCAGATTATAGAATAAATCAATAACTCAAAATTAACATTTGAAAAAATATCTCAATGTAGTTTGATATACAAAATATAATAGAAATTACAGCAGTAATCATATATTTAATATGTAATCAATTCACAAATCTCTATATAATAAAAGTATATTGAGCAACAACTCCAGTTAGTGAGAAGAAAAAAAAATAACTTACTAATAGTTTATTTTAGTTCTAATAATATATTTTGCTCTTAATTGTTTTTTTATTCTTCTTGTAAATAATATAAATAGTAATGTCAATGTACAAGTAAAAAGAAAGAAAACAATAATAATAACAATAATAAAAGAAACAATTGGTAAAATTGAAATGCTTAAAAAGAAATATTTTAATTAACAACTTATCTTTTCAAGTACACATTATTTAAGAAAGAATAATTGCTGCTATAGGATATAGACTGGGATTATCAAGTGAAGAACTAGTGCTAAAAAAGAAGAGAAAAGCTTGTTAATAAAAGAAGACCTTGGCCAAGTTAATTTTATATATCCTGACTTACCTTTAATAACATTAACTTTGGACTGGTGAAGCAACAGACTTACTATTTTCCAGTTCAACATTATAAACTTTTCAATTATTCAATAGCTCTTAATATGTACTTTAATTTTATTAAGTTAAGATAGAAAAATTTTAACTAATATTAAATAAATAAATATATATATAATATATTGATTATTATAACAATGTTGATATTTAATCTGATTTTGTATTTTAGAACTGTTTAACTTATAATATGTAAAATAATGCAAGCTATTCTTTAATTCAAGTATCTAAAATATTGGGAAATATATTCTGACCTTCTTTAACAAATAACTTTGTCTTTTTCTTCATATTTTTTGATTTCATGTTGATAAAAGAAGGTGTCATATTATTTATATTGTTTTATAATTATAAATTATATTTATGATAAAATGAATCAAAGCAACTTCTTTAGAATTTATTACAAAAAAATCTTTATTGAAGTATATTAAAGTTCAAAATTAATTTTAACAATATTATATATCATATATTAAAATTCTTATAATTAAATATAATTATGATCATATGTCATTACATCAAAATTAACATTTAAAAGCATTCAATATCAAAATTTTAAGTAAACTTTGCTATATCAAGAGTTTACTATAACAAAGAATAAAATATTGAAATATAATTTCAAATAAAGACATAGCTTTAAATTTATCGAGCGACGCCAGTCACGTGCCTAATCGTCGACTTAAGGTGTTATGATAAGAAAGTGTAAGCAAAAGTAATGGGAAATGGTTAAAATAATAGTAGAATAGCGTGTTAAAGAATTAGGTAATGAGGGGAGGATCATGAAAACGATTAAGTAATATAAAATCATTGTGATCGAGCATTATGTAATTAAGGAGAATCATGAGAAGACATTAGATAATCGATGTCACCTTATTTTTCAGAATGTAAAAACCGTCCCAAAGTAAATAAAGGACAGTGGATTATTCTTTTACTCAGCCAAATCGAATACACCTTAAATTTTATTAATTACCTTACCATATCGACGGTTACGCGATACTCTGCAGACTCGCCGATCGACCGTCACAATATTAAAAATATGTAACATTGTTTTTAGTTTATCTAATATTAAATCATGATAAATTAAAATTTAAATACTGTAGTTATTATTTATAATACGTACTGTAATAAAAAATATTGGAAAAATACTGTATATAACTATTGTCAATTATCGCAAAAAAAAAATTTTTTTAATATCATAATTCGCGCATTCCTTATACTGCAATCTAATATCTTTTGGAAATTTTATTTTACATGCATCATGCACAGATTCGTTTCGTTCATTAATAGATTCGAATATTTTATTACCGGCTCATGTAAAGTGGTGTGTATGTTTTTGACAATATTTAAATGTTAACAATGAACGATAAGATTTTTATTTCGAAAGAGGAAATAGCATAAATGATGTGTTAAGAATAAGTGTTTTATTGCAGTATACATGCATTACACAGTATATGCGTTATATACACTGAATATAGTTATTTTTTTCTTTTTCTTACTTTCCAACGGAATGTCTTTAAACACTATACTGTATTTGTTAAGATGCGTAATACAGTATTTATTTGGGACATAGTAATTAAATAATGTCCAAGTTAATGATATAGACGTTCGTTGAATTGACAAAATATAGACACAATGGCATCTATTTTAGGTAGGAATTTCCCATATTGACCGTTCGTGGTTTTAAACTCTGACCACGTTTTTACCATTGAAAAATATTGACGAGATGAATGTTCTGTCTCACAGTCGATCCAATCATAACAAATATAGTATAGTATAAACATAAAATTATATTAATACAAACACGGCATTTCTGAATGGTAATACATGTTAATGAGTACAAAAGAATAATTATAAGAATGTTAACCCGTAATTCACAAACGTAATCTAGTCTAAAATGATGTGAAAATTCTAATCTAGTGTGAAATGATGTGAAAATTCTAATCTAGTCTGAAATGATGTAAAAATTCCAATAAAAGCCTAATTATTAAATATACAGTAGTTCTAGTCATGCCATTATACACCATATTGAACATAACCACCACCCGTTTTATCAACTGATAAATAGTACGGTTGTTGATTTTGCGTTACGTTATAGGAAGGTTCGTTATAACGATTATTATTTGGCACCGGTTTTTCGCCATGACTTTTCGTTCCTTTTTCAACCAGAGATTCCAAATATCCTGCGTCTACCACATATTCCTTTAAGAACATCTCTAACGCATTTATACGATCTCGTAAGTGCGAAACCATTGCACCCTGGCTGTTGGTGTTCTGTGAAATATCAGTTGAGTCTTGGTTAACGAGCGGTATGAGAGGCAATGTACTTCTTAATTTATTCTGTGTTTTATTTCTAAAGCACGGACAATGGAGTTGCACACAACCAAATGGACTAAGAGTATCAATTCCTATAATATACGAGAGGAAACAATATTCTGGTTAGAATAAGAATACTCGTATCGAACTAATTCATTATTTATAGAAATTTCTTACCAAATAATGTACTATATATGATTGAACACACAGACCACGCGCCACCTAACAGGCCTATTTGTGATATTATCTAAATAAAAATGTCAAGAATAAGTCACGTAGAAATTTAAGAAGTGTGAAATAATAAAAGACTTACAGTTCGGCTCCTAAAGTGTCATGTTGTTTTTTTTAAAAAAAAATTATTATTAGAAAAGGTCTTTTTAGTGTGTATTTAATGTGTAAAAAATAAGCTAACCTCTGTTCGGTCTCCACGCGAATCATATAATATAGTGGTTTGAGCATTAAACTAGAGACGTAAGTCTGAGTTACATTAATCCCAGGACTAGGAATACCCTCTAATTTTATATGATAAATTATAATTTTAAAATGGTTATTTAATAAGTCACCGAATCAAATACTCGCTTACGTGTGCTTGTCATAATATATGGTACTTGATCTAGCTCTGGGGGGATCCCAAATATGTCGATAAATCTTTTTTTAATCGAATTCCGGATACTCCGGGCAAATGTCATACTTACTATCTATGATATGTTATAAGAATAAATACATGACAAATTGATTAAAGTCACATTAACATGAATGTTCATTTTAATACCTCTCCGTTCACCATTGTATAAACGTTACTAAACATAAATTCTTGTATATAACTTGGAAGGGAATTTATCATGTCATCGGTCAATTGACCAACACCTTGAACGTTGATAGGATTCTTTTCTAAAATAAAAGAGAATGCGCACGTTAAAGTCGAATAACCGGTGAAGATGTGTAAATAATGAATATGTACCAGAATCAATAGCCATAATCGTCATGAAGTTATTGTCTTTATAATTAAAGGAACGTTCATTAAAGACAGCAGTGATTCCGATGAATTCGATAGAATTTGGACCATTCCGCGTAAAATTACGTTCTAAATTCGCCGTGAATGCACCAATATATGTTCCATTTGACAAAGTTGGTTGGTAAAGATAATTATCACACGATTGTTCGCCTCCTTGGGTTTCTAATTGTAGAGAATAAATTAATTGTTGTATTATTGTTTTTTTATTGTTGCTATTTTTATGATTGAAATCTGCAACTTACTGTAGAGTTTACATTGTATTGTGAAATTTCGTGGAAACGTAAAAATCATATCTGAAAACGGTTAATTAACGTTACAACAAATCTTATTCACATTAATCATTTTATCATAATAAATACTATACCAGGTATAGGCAGAGAATCCACTTCAGCTAAAATCACAAAAAAGAAAAAAACAAATTATTTGCTTGAAATAAACACTAACGTAATCACACGAAGAGTAGGTGAAGTGACATACAGATCGAGGTTTTAGTTATCGGAACCTCATTTACTATATTTATAAATGTTACCGTAACATATCCTGCTAAACCTGATATAAGAGCAACAATTACGAAAGCTCGGAGCAATAAAATACTAAATGGCTCTGTTTTTCGATATTTTTTAAATAGGTCAAAAGGTTTCATCTTGAATTTTCGTTGGGGTGGCGACGCTCTAGAGTATAGTGACTACAGTATTGCGTTGGTTCATAGCTACCTTATTTATTTATAGAATTCACGATTACCTTTTTTTTTTCACGGAATAACGGGATTAACTATAGTAGTCGAAACGAAGAGGATATTTCCCGTCAACCACAACAGTTAAAACGTTCCTCATATGGTACATTGGGACCCGCGTTTATAGATTTCTTTGCTATATTTGCCGAAAAAACAATAATCTCGAATGTGCCGAGATTTCTTTTTGTACATAAATATCCAGATTACGCCAACCTCGCTTACAATGGTAATAATATAAAAGAAAAGGCAAAAAGGAATGCAAAAATCCTTTATTCAGAATAAACGAATACGATGCAGTACCGTATTGCGCTATCGTTGCACACACAGACTCTGAATAAAGTTAATTTTTCTTTTTTCTTTTTTTCCAACGGAATTTTCTTTAAACGCTATATTTGTTAAGATGTGAAATACTGTATTTTTTGGACATAGTACATTAATATTCAAGTTAATATTATAGTTTGTTGAATTGGCAAAAAATGGACACAATGGCATCTATTTTAGGTAGGAATTTCCTTATTGACTGTTCGTGGTTTTTAAACTCTGACCACGTTTTTATTATCGAAAAATAAGATTGAAAATGGTTGACAAGATAGATGCTTTGTCTCTCAGTCGATCCAATCACAACAACAAATACAGTATACAGTAATATAAACATAACATCAAATCGGTAATTACAGTATATTAATACAAACACGGAGTTGCCGAATGGGTAATACGTACAAAAGAATAATTATAAGAATGTTATCCCGTAATTCACAAACGTGTAATATAGTCTGAAATGAGGTAAAAATTCTAATAAAAGTCCAATTTTTTAAATATACAGTAGTTCTGGTTATTCGTATCGAACATTATAACCACCACCCGTTTGACCAACCGGCGAATAGTACGGTTGTTGAGTTTGCATTACGTTATAGGAAGGTTCATTATAACGGTTATTATTTGGCACGGGTTTTTCGCCATGACTTTTCGTGCCTTTTTTAACCAGAGATTCCAAATATTCTGTATCTACCACATATTCCTTTAAGAACATCTCTAACGCATTGATACGATCTTGTAAGTGTGAAACCAATGCACTCTGATCGTTGATGTTCTGTGAAATATTAGTTGAGTCTTGGTTAACGAGCGGTATGAGAGGCAATGTACTTCTTAGTTTATTCTGTGTTTTAATTCTAAAGCACGGACAACAGAATTGCACACAACCAAATGGACTAAGGGTATCATTTCCTATAATAATTTACACGAGAGGAAACGATATTCTGATTAGAATAAGAATATTGGCATCGAACCAATTCATTATTTATAGAAATTTCTTACCAAATAATGTACTATATATGATTGAACACACAGACCACGCGCCACCTAACATGCCTATTTGTGATATTATCTAAATAAAATTTCAAGAATAAGTCACGTGCAAATGTGAGAAGTGTGAAATAATAAAAGTACTTACAGTTCGGCTCCTAAATTGCCATATATATATATATATATTTTAAAAAAATTTTTTTATTAAAAAAGTCTTTGTACGTATTGTATGTGTAAATAATAAGCTAACCTCTGTTCGGTATCCTCGCGAATTATAAAATTTAGTGGTTTGAGGAGCAAACCAGAGACGTAAGTCTGAGTCACATTAATCACAGGATTAGGAATACCCTCTAATTTTACATAATAAATTATGATTCAGTATGTTTATTTGATAAGTTTCCGAATCAAATACTCGCTTACGTGTGCTTATCATAATAAATGGTACTTGTTCCATCTCTGGGGTGATCCCAAATATGTCGATAAATCTTTTTTTAATCGAATTCCGGATTCCCCGGGTAAATGTCGTACTTACTACCTATGGTATGTTATAAGAATAAGTGCATGACAAATTGATTAAAGTCACATCAACATGAATGTTCCTTTCAATACCTCTCCGTTCACCATTGTAGCAACGTTACTAAACATAAATTCTCGCGTATAGACTGGAAGGGAATCTATCATGTCTTGGGTCACTTGACCGGCATATTGAACATTGATAGGATCCTTTTCTAAAATAGAATAGAATGCGCACGTTAAAATCGAATAATCGGTGAAGATGCGTAAATAATGAATATGTACCAGAATCAATAGCCATCATCGTCATTACGTTATCGTCCTTGTAATTAAAGGAAGGATCATTAACGAAAGCAGTGATGCCGACGAATCCGATAGGGTTTGGACCTTTCTGCGTAAAAGAACGTTCTGAATTCGCCGTGAATGCACCAATATATGATCCATTTGATAAAGTTGGTTGGTAAAGATAATTATCACAAGAATCCGCGACAGCACCTTGGGTTGCTAATTGTAGAGAATAAAATAATTGCTATACGATTGTTGCTAATTTTTGCTCTTTTTATGATTAAAATTTACAACTTACTATAGAATTTGCATTGCATTTTGAAATTTAGTTTAAACGCAAAAACCAAATCTGAAAACGGTTAAATTAATGTCAGAACAAATCTATTCACATCAACCATTTCATCATCATCGATACTATACCAGGTATAGGCAGAGAATCCGCTTCATCTAAAATCACAAAAAAAAGAATAGAACAGATTATTTACTTGAAATAAATACCAACATAATCACACGAAAATTAAATGAAGTGACGTACAGATTAAGGTTTTAATTGACGGAGGCTCATTTGCTATATCTATAAATAATGCCGTAATATATCCTACTAAAGCTGCCATAAGAGCAATCATTACGAAAGCTCTGAGCAATAAAATACTCAATGGCTCTGTGTTTCGGTATTTTTTAAATAGGTCAAAAGGGTTCATCTTGAATTTTCGTTAGAGTGGCGGCGTTCCAGAGTATAGTGACTACAGTATTGCGTAGGTTCATAACTGCCTTATTTATTTATATAATTCATGGTCACCTTTTTTTTCACACAAAGTAACGGGATTAACTATAGTAATCGAAACGCAAGAATATTTACCACCAACCACAACAGTTAAAACGTTCCTCATATAGTACATTGTGATCGCATCTATAACACAAGAAATTTTTTTTACTATATTTGCCGAAAACAATAATCTCGAATGTGCCAAGATTTCTTTTTTTAAAGAAATATCCATATTGCGCTAACCTTGCTTATATAGTGGTAATAATATCAAAAGAAAAGGCAAAAAGGAATGTAAAAATCCTATTCAGAATAAACGAATACGAATGCAGTACCGCATTGCGCTATCGTTGCATACACAGAACAGATTACTAATATGAGATCTCGAGTTACGTTGATTGATTTACCGTCAAAATATGTGGGCGTGGTGAAACCTTTTCAACAATCGAAGATGTTCTTTCGTTCAGACCCTTGTAGACAACTTCGTTTGCGATCATCATTTGTACAATTTTGAGTGATGCAAAGGCAAAAGTAACGTATTTATGGAAACTCTTCATATAACAAACGAGTTTACAATTACATCATTTTGATTACACAAACAAAAGTAACATTTAATAAATGGACCACTGAAAATTGCTAAACTGCGGTCAATGACGGAATTAAGACACAACTTTGATTATGATCGACCACTTGATCAAGATGAAAGAAATATATAACAACGACAAGAAAGCTTTTATGACACCAGAAATTTTGATTGGATCAAAAACTCATTTGAAAAATACGGTAACGGGTTTGAATATGTAATCCAAAAGCCAGCTTAATCAAAATCGAATCAATCAAACAATTTTATAAAGACACGTAAATAACAACTTCTGATTAATTTTAGTTTCAAATTTAAATTAAGCGATTTTTGAATGTGTCACATATGTTTTTTTTTTACCAAATAACAAGTGCCTTTATGACATAACACATGCAAACTCTTTAATTATTAATGGTTGAAAAAGTTAATTGTTTTTTTTTGCAAAAATTTCAAAAGTGGATTTTTTTTAAAAAAAAAGCAACAATAACAATTTTAAAAATAAAATAAATAAACTTTGAACATTCTGAAAAAAAATGTTTATCAAACTTTAATATTTTTTTTATATATTTATGTTTATACATATACAGTATGTATACAGTATGTATGTTTTTAATATAAGTATTGCACCTGGTTTTTGTCAAAGTTTACAAATTCCTTATCAAACAATTTTTTATTAATATTTATCCTTGAAATATCTTCTATTCTAAAATTATTTCTGTATTACTAATTTATTATTATATTTTTTCACCGTTTTCATCTTTTTCACTTTTTCAAATTTAAAAGGTTTTATTATTTATTTCACTTACTATAATTATTTGTATAATTATTTTTGAATCAAATCAAACAATATAATTTTATTATTATCCCAAAAGTATAATCCTAAATTTTATATCATGTCAATATGGCATTGATTAATTATGGGATATTTTATTAAAAATTATTTAATTTAAATTTTAGAATTTTAAATTTTTAGAAAGATTAAAATATTAATTTTTTTATCAATATGCAATATTATTTAATCAATAAATATTTGTCTTGAAGCTTGGAATTATAAATTTCTATTTAAAAAATAGTTATTGGTATTGAATAACTGGTTATTAAGATAATAATATTGTAATTTTAAAATTTTCAAATTTTATATAATATTATTTAATAAATGAATATTTATTTTAAAGTTTAAATCATGTGGTTTTATATAAAAAAGAATTATCAATATTCAATAATTAACTATCAAAATAATTATATAATAATATTATTTAATAAATAATTGTTAATTTTAAAGCTTGAATTATAAACTTTCATATAAAAATATTTATTAATATCGAATAATTAATTATTGAAATATAAAAAAAATTAGCTTATTTATCAATTATTTAATATATTTGATTATTAAAAATATTTTTTATTTTTTAAATCTAAAATTAATAAAAAAAATTTTTTTTGTTGCAAGTAAATTTTTCCAGTAAATAAAATATTGTTACTTTATTTGATATTATATATTAAAAGATATATATTGTAAAAATAACAAAATTTCTTAAATATAAAATATATAATAAATAAAATATCAATTTGCCTATATATTGTCATATACTAATCCAATCTCAAAAATTAGTATAAAACAGAGAACTAATAGCAGAAAAACACTTTATTTAAGACATGATCCTAATGTAGTAGACTATAATTCATAAAGAACATATTTGAGATTTCCAAGATCATGGCAAGAGACATAACAATTATAATTGTAATAATTTGTAAAAAATTATTTATTATCAAAACATCATTATGCTTCTAATTTTATTGATTATACCTTTAATTCTTCTACAAGTCTTTCTTTATTTTCCTTACAATTTTTCTATTATTTTCCTCTTGTATACAAAATATATAATTATTCTATTTATATAAAAATAAATAAAGAATATATATAATTGGTATGCTAAATTATTGAAAATAACAAATAATACAAATATAGAAATAATTAATGAAAGATTTATTTGTAACATGTTTCTCAATTCTTCATGTTTATAACTTGGTAATTATTACTTGATTATATGATATAACAATATATTTTGATTGGATACTATAAATGTTTGATCGAAATCCTTAATTATCCATAAAGTGTTTATTAAAATCTTTTTTCAAGTTCTAAGTAAAATTGTTCAGCAAATAAAATACTATAGATCTATTATTAGTGAATTAATATATTAGATCTATTTTTGGTATTAAATTTCCTTTTTCAGAAAAGTTAAACTTTTAGATTTAACAATATCAATATTTAATTAATATTAAAAAAATTTTTTTAAAAAATATATATTAATATATTAGATAATATATTAGATATAATTCGTAATATCAATATTATCAACTCAAAAAATAAAAAAATAAAAAATAAAACAAATGTTATTAAAACTAAAACTAAATTAAATATACAGTGGATTGCCAAAAGTTTATAGATACTTTTTAAAACTCAGTAAAAAAGTTTTTTAAATAAAAAAAATTTTTTTATGATAGAATATTTATATATTAATTATATTTAAAAATTTATTTAAATAATCAATATTTTGTTGGTTCTCTCCCAGCTGCAATGCAAGTCGTAATGTGATACAGTATACTTTTGATTAATTGCTGATAATCTTCTAGACTTATCTTATCCCAACACCTTTTAACATATTGCTTAAGTTCTATTAAGTTTTGAGATTTATGTATAACTTTTTTAAGACAATGTTTCATTATATGCCAGAGATTTTCAATAGGATTAAGATCTGGACTTTGCGAAGGCCAGTTCATAACCCTAATATTTTTTTCAGCAAGAAATTTTTTTGTAATTTTTGCAGTGTGTGGTCTTGCATTGTCATATTGAAACCAAGGTAGATTTGCATCAATCCAATTTGATATGGAAAAATCATGAAGAGTTGGCAAAAGATTTTCCTCAAGAGTTTCGACATAGGATTTTCCTAAAAAAACAGTAAAAAAAAAATTTGTTCATTTTCATTTTTTTTTTCGTTTTCGTTTTTTTTTTCATTTTCATTTTTTTCATTTTTTTTTTCATTTTTTTTCTTACCTGTAACTGATGTGTCAAGGGAAATAAGAGAGCCAGTGCTGAACCATGAGAAACACCCCAATGCATTCAACTTAGGCTATGGTTAACCATAGCAGAAAGACTGTCAATATCCTACTTCTCATGTGAAGTATGCCATACACGGCTTTTGCTTCCTTGTTGAAATTGAGAGAATGTCGATTCGTCGCTTCAGATTATCTTCTTAAAGTCATGAATAGACCAATCTTTACACTCAAAACACTAGGTAAGCCTTTCTTCGATATTTTTTTCAAAGACAAAAATCAATTTTTTTTATTAGTAACAAGTTTTTTAAGAGTGATACGGGCACGATTGTTGAGGAGTCGTAGTTGTCTAGTTTGGGGTCATAATTCCATAGATCCAGTTTTAATTTTTTTTTAATGTTAGAGTGAGATATTACTCATGATCTTTATTAATAAAGTAAAAGTTTAACTTGTTACATAATTAATACTAAGATATGAATTATATCGC